>WMED01001210.1:0-28722 GCA_019650415.1 Pipa parva
ATAAATAGGCGATACTATTGATATCACTAAATCCAGAGCTAACCAAATTTGTTTTTACAGCGATAAGCAATTCGATTTTATTAAATGTGCCCCTATACAGTAAAATATGATGATCAGTTTGAAACTGGCCTTACTTGATGCGGGTTTTTCAGTTGACTATTTCGTTACTTCTTTGTCTCTCTAAATTTGAGTTTAAACTTCAGAAACCAAAAAAAAAAGGCTGATGATGAGGCAACGCTAACACTATTTTCTTTTTGGGACCTCTCTTGTTTTAATTCCTGTCTGTCCTTAAATCCACTCTATAAGCCTCATAAACTAAAGGGTGAATTCACCTGTCAAATTCACCTAGCTACAATTCAAGTCACACCACCAAAATAGTCGCTAAGT
The DNA here is from genome assembly GCA_019650415.1 of Pipa parva. NCBI lineage: Eukaryota > Metazoa > Chordata > Amphibia > Anura > Pipidae > Pipa > Pipa parva. The sequence goes on from WMED01001210.1 coordinate 388, forward strand.
CACTTCTCATTTTTGACTAAGCAGTGAAAACACGTCAAACAAGTGGACAGCAGCAAATGCTGTCAGATGCGTAGTGTGGCATAGTCAGACAGATAGAAGTTGGATGAGAAGTCATGTGTAGTGAGGCAGTAATGTCAGTCTTACCATATCCCACTAACTGTATTCTGTGAATATTCTACAAAGTATTTCTATGTGACCTTGTCCCTAGGTCATGTTGTCACTTAGTAGCAGTCACAATTGTCACTTTTGAATGGTCTCCTTGTGCTGCCCTGCCATCAACCTCCCAATTCGCCAGTCTGAAGTGGCAAACTCAAACAGGTGAATTTAGATCAGTTCACCTAGTTGCATTTGCACCTTTGACACACTCCACATCTTATTCAGTAGTAGAAGTACCTGTTCACATGTAATGCAGAGTAATGAAAATGACTCTGGAAGTTCACAACTAATGTAAATGCCAGAATTGGTCATGTATTCGCTACTTCCCAGATTTTAGTCAATAGGTGATCATGGAGACGTGGAGAATAGATGTGAATTCATAGTTCTACGCGACTATTTGGATTTTAGTCAATAAGTGATCATGGAGACGTGGAGAATAGATGTGAATTCATAGTTCTACGCGACTGTTCGGATTTTAGTCAATAATGCCCAAAGTTTCTTGGCCAAGCAGTAAGATAGCTGCTTTATTGCAAACCTGGGCATATGTATAGTACAAAATAAATCTTCAACAATAACAAGAGTTGTATTACCTGGTAAAGTGTCATATCTTTCACATAAAGCAAACTTCTCCGTTAAGGTTATGAGAGATTTTAGAATATGTGCTGATACAGTAATGATAATTGTTTTTTCCATAAGCCATCTATCTTAGACCAAAGAAATGGCAGTTTCCTGCACTAACAAAACACCTAAATGTGTTTTCAGTTCCTCACACAGTAACTAGAGTGCTGAGAATCTACAGCTGTTTTCTTGTCCAATATCTAACCAGACAAGTAATTGGAAACCTGTCTTGAAGTCCTTTCACCAAAGAACCTGCCATGATAACAAAGTTTCTTGTGTAAATGGTATAATAAATATAACAAGACAAGATGTGAAAAATTATCAGGAAAAGCGGAAATATGCCACAAAACTTTATTGTTGTCACTACATGTTTCGGGCTAAACAGGCCTTTTCTCAACTGCTCCTTTTTCCAACCTTGCCTTGTTGGAATTGGATTACTGCGGTGTTGGTGGATCACCTGGAAAAAGTGTGAGCTATAAATATCCGATATAGCCAACTTCATTTTTGACTCAGGGATAATAAATATAAGCCTGGACTGACTCTAGGCTCTCATTAGATTATCACCAACATCACTACATGATATGACTGAAGAAGCCAGAAGAGGAAGAGAAGCATATTAATATATAGCAGGTAATACAATAAAAGAATATTCCTAGGGAAATCTAATATGATTGGCTAGAAGGTAGGTCCACTAGGCATGTGGTCATCTATTCCTGGTATTTAAATGATCATGCACACTTATAGATTGTTTGAACTTCGCATATTAGTGTACTGAAGCCACATATTCACTATGTGCATGAGTGAGTGCAATGCAATGAAGTAAGAAGCGCAAGCAATATTTAGGTGTACATCATCAATTTTATCCTAAATATAAGTGATAGTTCATTTTGGCTTTATTGATTACTCCTGAAGAAGTTGCTGGAAGCAACGAAATGCGTTGAGGAGGGGAAGATGCTGAGTCCTGCCTGCTCCAGAAGAGAGTTGTAAGAAGGAGGACACTGTTTCATCCTTTTAAAGTTTGCTGTGGACGTTTTATATTTTGCATGTTCCTTTTAGCCCAGATGTGGCATTTCTGTGCTCTATCAAGATATTGTTTGTGAGTACCTGTTATCTTTTTACCTTATTAAATATTTAAACAATATTACACTAGGGAAGTTTTTTGTTTTCTTCATACTGAATGGTAACTTTGAGAATGAAGTGGGATTGAATTTACCTTATGCATGAAAATTATCGAGTGCTATTTTCCTGGAAGAAGATTGCCTAAATTTGGTCATATTTATATGAGAAGTTTTGTATTACATCTGGTGAGCAGTTAATATACTCCTTTGGTTTGGAGCACTATTGAATTTTGCACATAGTTTTGGCATTTTTTTCTTTTTCACCACTGGTTCACATTTCCTTTTATGGTGACAAGTTTTTATCTATATCTTTTTTATATATAATTTGGTGATAAGGCACTATTTAGTGCCCTTTCTTTTTTGCTCTTTTCTATTTTTAGGTGATTGAGTCGTTTGGAGTGGAAAAGTTGGAGTTGGAGAATACTCCATTTTTTGAAAAAAGCAGCAAAATATATATTTTTTTACATATTATTCATGTTTCACGGACATTGGACTTTTGTTGTTCACATTTTTAGCGCTGCACTATATTCTCTGTTGTAGTTTTGTCTAAATATAAGTGACAAAATGATTTGCCATGCTGGCAACCAATGATTTTAGCACCTTTATAATTTATCAGTTTATCAGAGGTATGCACAGATGTTCACTATAACTGGAGATTCCACTAGAAAGATGGTCTGCTCTGAATTGGCAACCTAAATCACCTGAGCCTAATAGCTCAGAACTAGCAGTCTGAACCTGCAATGAGCATACTACCCAGGCAGGCTCAGACAATACTCGCCAGGTGTAGTCAGAGGAAATTACCACATAGGGGGTAATTCACCAAACAGCGAACTTACCCTCCGGATCCTTCGCATCAGTAAGCATACCCAGTTATGTGCTCACTGATGTCCTGCACGCAAACATCAGCGAACGCTTTAAAGTGATTCCAGTCTCAGCGAAGCTCACGAGGCTCTACTCGTGACGCCTTGTGAGACTGGAATCCCTTTAAAGCGTTCGCTGATGTCCACGTGCAGGACATCAGCAAGCGCATAACCGGGTATGCTTACTGATGCGAAGGATCCGGAGGGTAAGTTCGCTGTTTGGTGAAATAACCCCTATATAATCTTGATCCTTGGTGTGACTCACCCTTATCCTTCTGAGAATATGAAAGAATGAAGGCATTGAGTGCTACATATACACAAACATAGGAAGATTCAGTCTGCAGAATTAAATGTTGAGTTTTAAGCTTTCTATTAACATGAAAACAGGAGTAAGGTTGTGTACTCTGGGTCTATTAATATAATGAAAAAATTGGATAAAGGAAGTATTAATCACCTGTGGCACTGATCCTTAAGGCGAGGATGTACCCCTTTGGACAATACATTATATATGCAGTACACTTAAAATTCACTTAAAACTGGAAAAATGTAATACTAATTCTAAATATGTGCTAAAGCAATGCTTCTTTTTTTATACACTGTTCTTTTGACTTCCTGGAATGTTTCAGTTACAGCAGTGTTGTTGTTAAGTCACTGGCCTTTGATAAAAATGTGCTTGGCTCAGTAAATCAGTATATTCAGTGTCAGCTTATAGCAATATTCTAAGGTCATTCTTTAGGGTCTCAGATTTCAAATGCAGATTCAGAAACCATCTGGCCAGGAACAAATGTCATTTCTATTTTATTTCCTCCACCCTTGCAAAAGGATATTAAATACATATTTTTAAAAAATGGATATAGTTTATCTTTCTATTGTTTTATTAATAATCTCCAGGTTACCTTTCTAAAAGTATCACTAGTAGAAAAGAACATGCACAAAAAAGTCAAGACTTGCTTTTTTAAGGCAAGGAAATTCAAAATGTGTCCACCAACTGTGTTTAGATGTCCTGAGACACTGGGAGTTGTAGTTCAGTTAATCCTGAAAGTGGATGTTTCTAATATCCTACTGCTTATTTGCTGTGGATATAATGACTTTTTTGCCATCTATTAAGCTGCTACCCATCTGCCTATTGTTGACTGAATTCTTATAGCCTTACAAGGCACCATTTTCTGTTTTTCCCAGTGACAGGTTACAAGCTGTAAATCTTTTCTCTGGTTTTAGTTATTTTCTCATGCTTGATGTGTTTCTACACAACTTAATTCAAGTCATTGAAGTGGATCCCTGACTTGAGAGAAACCACTTTAAACTTGGCTGACATCATCTTTGTGATATATCTGAAACTTCCAGTCAACTTGTGCGATACATTTTAAAGTTTCATTCCAGGAAGCCGCAGCAGGGAATATTACTCTACCTTAATTTAGGAGACTTGTGACAGCCTATTGTTTGGTATTACACAGCAGGGGTAAGCATTGGTCTATAGTGTCTAGAATGTGTAATGGGGACCTTGTAAGAAAAAGAAACAGCAATCACAATTAGTTAACTCACAGGATAACATTTTGTTTCATGCTAGTTATTGAACTCTGAAAAAATTCCACATCAACCAAGCTTGGATGATTTTGTCTGGTTTAAACTATGTGAAGGATTGATCCCTAAAGATTTACAGATTCAGCTTAAAAGTTTTAAAGGTCATGAAAGACAAGATGATTACTGTTGCAAATTATACATGAAAAACAAGTCATTGGTCAGTTTGTCATGGATATTACATTAATTATCCACCTTAACTAATACGTATTATGCAGGGTTGTCTAAATGTATCTGAAAATCTGAAAATAAATCCGTGTTTTCACAGTAAGAACACATTTATATTTTGGTGTTGTGAGAATTCCTATATAAGTTATCCTTACGCCACCATGGCTTTTACCAAACTATATTAATGTGCATCATTATCATATGAGGTGAAATTTAATAAGATCGAAAATATCGATATTGATTAATTTTTACAGATATCGCGCTATTGAATTTTCAATATAACGATATCGAAAATTTGATCGTTGAAACTTTTCAATCTGTTTATTTCTATGGAAAATCCATAAAATTGACAATTTTGATGGAAAAATTTGATATCGAAAATTTGATTCTGATTTTTTGACCATTTTCAAATTTTTATAATTGAATTTTTCGGTCGAAAACAGCTTTTTCGACTTTAATAAATTTTGTCCCCTAATCTTAAGCATATTTGCTCTATTTGGTTGACTATTTCAGACCTCTTGAAAAACATTATTGCTATAGGTCTTATTTTTAACCACCATCCCACGCTAATTTTTCATTTTTAATAACAATGTCAGACTCAAATGAACATAAAATAGCAAATTTAGTCAAAACAGTGACAACAGATATTGTTTGCCTGCTTTATAAATATGCCTCAAATATTATGTGTGCATTTTTATTAGCATCTAATGAAAATGCTTCTGCTGAGGTATGCAAATAAGCATAAAAGGAAAATAGTGCAATATTATTATTCAATAATATGTTATGGTATTGTGTTTAAGAAAAAATAAAGCCATGATTAATTTTACCAATGATCAGGGCATATTTTTACTTGATGGGAATCCCTTCATTTAACTTTAATAGTCAAGATGCCCTAATCTGATATATATATATATATATATATATATATATATATAATTACTTTTTCTTTCACTAACTCCTTTGATATCCATCATCTTAGCATATTACATTAAATGACCATTAAGCATTTGGTAGCAGATGCAATTTTCCTGGATTATAGACACAGCCAGAGTCTAGATACATATAAAAGCACATGCAGTTTTAAAAGGAAAGTGAGAATTACATGGTTGTTGGATATTGAATTTAAAGGTCACTTTCCTAAGTCACTGTGCACCTCTCAGGAGAATTTAAAATTAAATTACAACACACTGTATGTGCAGTAACCCTCAAAAAGTACATCAACAAACCCATCAACAGTAACAGTAAAATCTTGGACTTTTCCAATTCCATCATAATAAAGAGCAATTATTGTGTTTTACCTGAAGTCAACTCTAAATTCACATCAGTCTTTTCATTGCCATTATTTCTTTTATATCCATTATTTGGACATAATGGTTGTTTTGACACACAGAATATTAGACAACACAAAAGCGTTTTGAATGATTGTTTTTTGCCTGTTTTACACAATGCCATGTCTAGATAATCTCCATTCACAAAATGATTTTTTTATTATTCAATCAGATTTATTTTAAGGATCATCATTTTACATGGTAACAAACACATACTAAAAACAGTAATCTGTTCAGATCTATTATTTTTATACATAAAAGTATATGGATTTGTTAAAAGCAGCAAGGATTGGATGCTCACAGTTTACATAGAAAAAGAATAAACTTTACACGTTCATGAGCAGAACTCCTTAATCAATTATTCTGATCTATTTTTACATGTTACAATACCATTTTATATACTGCATCAGAAAGTGGAGCTTTCTAACATTAAATCAATAGTAATCTAAATTGTGTTATGACAAGGCCGCATAGTTACCGTCATAGTAACCTCTATAATAATGGTATCACACTCTGCTACAACGTTAAAGAATGAAAACAGTTGTCAAGTATCTAATTAAATGCAATGAAATTACATTTGTAGATGAATATTGCTTTGGATTTAAAACTGTGTTTTGTTGCCAGTGATCTCTTGCGTTATTAAGAGATTGCCTTCTAGATTTTGTTTTGGCATTATTTGTATAGGTCATATGCTTAATTGCACAATGTTGAACAATACAATGGTGCTTTATGAAAAAGACTGATAAATAGCATTGAGCGATGATATCGAGAAAAGTTGAAATCGGTACCATTATTACAATTATTGGGTATAATCGATGATCTGATGATTTTGCATACCGATTATCGTGATCACTTGATATCGAGCAAAGATAAGCCAGCAATATAAACCATGACCAGCAACAGAGCAGTTATAGTTTAAAACCCAACTATTTCCCTATGGAAGTAATTAGGTATAACCCCCCCAGCTCTAAACCCACTTACAGTGATAATCACTAGGGAGAGCAGGGGCTGCTTTTCCGGCTCCTAAAAAACTCAGGTAGCCTATAAAGTCATGTATTATTACGCTTAGGGAGATTAAAAATGAAAGACAAGAGAGTATAGGTGATACCATTTATTGGCTAACAGAATAAATGATAAATTCAATCTTCATCAGGCAATAAGATGAAACTGCGACAATTTTATACAGGAGGGTAAACAAACTACTCGCAAAGAGAGTGATTCTGGGAATCAGTACTAATTTGAATTAGCATTCAAAAGCGATAATGATAACTTGTTAAAGTAGAATGATGTTAAAAATTTATTTTTTATAAGGTGAAGCAGGAGCTGACTTTAACATATCTTCTTTTGGCCCTTACCAAACCATACTCCAATAAAGGGGGTTATTCACTAAGGTGCAAATTAGACTGTCAAATTCTCAAACATAGGATTCCCATAGCAAATCCGTGACTGTGACAATATCCCCATTGTAAAGTTGCGACCGCGACAATTTTTTAACGTCCCAACTGCGACGATTTTCCATAGTAAAGTCACGACCGTGACAATATTCTCATTATAAAGATGCGGCTGCCACAGTAGCAGTCTAGCGCGACTGTCTTTAGCTGGAGAATTCACACCTATACGCAACAATTCAGATTTTAGTGAATAACCCCCAAAGACCCTTTTAAAACACATATGCATTATATGCTGTATTACTTAAATACAATTTTTCACCAGATTCCACCAGAATGACTGCATTAGAACACGAGAAGAGAATAGTCACTGCTTTATCCTCAGAGAAAAACTGAATAAAACTAGCAAAACAAATGAAGCAGATAAATGAGTAAACACACTGTAAAAGGACATGCAGGTTTTGTAAAATGTTGACTTGTAAAATAAATTTGCAACTTTTATCTGTGCAGGGACATCACTACTGTCTAGGCAAAAAGGTATATTAGTGTTAGAGTAGCAATGGAGCCAGACATATGCCTACAAACCTTATACATCTGAGCAGATACAAAGCAAATTTAATAGGAAAAGATCATATAGTTATTAAGAATTAACAGACAGGGAAATTGGCAATGTCCAGATGACTTTATAGCAGCATATTAATCAAAACTACCATAATTAAAAATATAATTCTTGAATTTATAATTTTTAAACAATTGTGTTTCCTTGCTTTTTGAATGTTCTGTTTTATAATCATGCTCAAAGTAAAAATACTTTGCTTTAAATATTATTGTCAGCGGGTATATCTGATATTGTTTAGTTAAATATGTAATATCGTATTATAATGTATATATAATAAATTAAAAATCTATAAATCATAATACTCAAAGGGAACTTTAAAAACACACATGAAAGAAAAACTTTTGAACTCAAAATTATAATGCATTTTGATACTAAAAATACAGGACTCAATGTGGATCTTGGATTTCTGTCTCACTATCATAACTTTATATCATGGTAAATTATATATTAATTTATGTTTGCTATAAAACTGTAATTGTCTTTGAATCACAGAATTCCAACCCCTCCATTACTCTCCACTACTTGTCAGCTCTAACCTATTCCTAGCAGTATTTACGACACCTGCTTGCTTTATGCTCCAATAGTTTATTTATTTTACTATAATGTCTTTTTGCCTGTTCTTATGGCTTTGTAACTCACTTCGAATTTCTAAACTCAGTAATGCTTGAGACTTGATAAGGGGAGGACAGACCAGTTGAAAGCTTGTCTATCTAAACTGACTGTTAGTCCAATAAAAAAAGTATCACCAAATATTGCAATACATAGGGGATTATTGACTAAAGTGAGAATTCGACTGTTGAACTCTCATACAGCGGATTTCCATTGCAAATCAGTGACCATGACAATTTGAAAGTTGCTGCTGTGACAATATTTCCATAGTAAAAGTCACAACTGTGACAATATTCCCATTATAAAGATGAAACTGCAACAGTAGCAGTGTATTGCAACTGTCTTTAGCTGGCAAATTTACACCTTTATGCAACAGTTTGGACTTTAGCCAATAATCCCCTCAATTTTATATATATATATATATATATATATATATATTAAGGATAGAGTGGTCGTGTTAGTCCAGAGATGCAAAAAAAATGAGTATTGCAATACTTGGTGATACTTTTTTATTGGACTAACAGTCTTTTTAAATAGGAGAGCTGAAGAGTGGAGTATACAGTCATTGATTAACAGATTTAGTCATTTGCTCCATTATTAAAGATTTGTTAAATATTTGGGTTAAAGATGAAAAACAACATTAAAGTGAAATTAAAGTAAACATGCATGCTGAATAAAAAACACCAGGTCACTTTACATCAAATTGCCTTAGGTTACTATAAGAAAATTGACTAATGAGCCACAAACCAAACTGACAATGACCTTAAATAATTTATTTAGATTTATTTAGAAATTCTAGCCTAGTACATTAAATGTCAATATTGCCAACTTTGTTGAAGGTATAGCACAGGACATTAACTATTAGTAGTTACAATAACATTACAATCTTATGTAAAGTTTTGAATTGAACCCTAGTATACTTTCTATCACTGTGCAGTTTAGTAACACTAGAATGCAAATCTGATTGATAATGAGAATTTTACAATCTACTGTGTTTAGCAAGAGCCATATGTCAGATTGTTTCCTGTTATGATAGAAAATGATAAAATGTAAAATAAATGAGCTTTGATATGGACAACATTTCAGGGGGATCTGTTTGTTATAAGTCGCTATTAGTACTGCATTTCTTCTAAACATTTAGTGCGAGCCAACAGGGAGATTTATAACACTTGTTTTATTTAAAAACTACAGAAAAAACATTAACCAAACTACATACAATAGAGAAAATCCACTCAAAGACAATGATACCAAGTGTGTATTAGGTAGGCCAAGGCTATACGATACTTCAAAGTAAAGAGTCCAATGGCACTTCTAGCTGAATCAAGAATACATATTACCAACAAATATCAATCACAAATTATTTATACCACTAATATATACAATGTTGGCTATTTAGTTTCCAAGAGTTTGCTGTTTTTAATGTGGAATACTGATTGCAAATTAGCTAAATTTTCTTAAAATAACTAAACTAATAAAAGTCTAAGGATGTACAGGGGTTATTTATCAATGTCCGCATTTTGTGTAATTGTGTGAATTTGCACTTTTCAATATTTGGGTATTCAGCTAACTCTGTGATGTAGCAAATTCACCAGCTAACGATGGTCGCACACTTCACAATAGACAGCTACTTTTGCAGTTGTGACTTCACTATGAGAATTCTGATTCGGTTGCGAATTTGCTATGGGTGCATAGTAATGTTACATTTATGCTGCATTTTGTTCCCATGACTACATTTAAATTTCCTTAAAAGTGTAAAAATGTATCACTGTAATGTCTCCTGGCAGACAAGAATAAAATGTTCTCATCCAGCATGGCATGCAATAAGGTCTTCCCCAGTCATAGAATAGCATTTGAGAAAGCTGCTTTATGAAGATCTTTGATAATTTGATTCATGTAAGCCATATGTCTGAGCAAGTACTTTTGAGTACTGTAGCTGAATACAAATAGACATATAACATCAAAATACCATTTCACCACCATGTGATACTGTCATTATCAGGCTTATTTATTTATTTATTATCTGCTTGATGCTTACTGTATTGATAACCATTTTTGGGGAGGTCCTTTTAAGTAAGCTTGTGATCAAACCATAATGACCCATAACCAAATATTACATTATAGTTATTAATCATTAATTTTGTTCCATAAAATACATTCTAATTATATTTAAAAAATACTAAGAGTGAAATTTCATGAAGTAAAAAAGATCACTTGTATTTGATATCACAATATCAATAATTTCAACAGAAGAAAATGTCGATATTGCAATATTGAATAGTAATTTATACACCAATAAAATTAATTTACTGGGATATTGAATTTTTTCCAATATTGCGATATTGAAAAATTCAATTGAAACAATTGAACATGTTTGTTTCTATGGAAAATCCATAATATCGAAAATTTCAATGGGAAAATTCAATATCGAGATATCAAAAATTTGATTAAAACTTTTTGATAATTTTCACAATTTTTCGATTGAATGGCTGAAAACGTCCTTTTCAACTTTAATGAGTTCCGCCCTAAAAGTGTCCTAAAAGGAACATTAGTAAGAGTAAATAGTTACTGTGGCTTTAAGGCACTTCAACTAAAACATTTTTTCATGGGGTATTAGAACTGTAGCAATATTGATAAATATATATTAAACTTCCAGATATCAAACACTTTCTTGGAGAATTAAAACAAAACACAGTGAGATTATTACTTGTTAAGCCCTTGCTGTTTGTTTTGTAAATGCTCCAGTGGGTTTGTTTCCCCCCCCGATAGGTCTGATAACTGCAGCATATGGAGTCTGTTAAAAGGCATTATCCAGACAACTCTTAGGTAGTTTGGGTCACCGGAAAGCTCCACCCAGTAATGAGGTTGTCTATGGAAAACTATGTATATCATCAGGTTGCTAGCCTTTATATTTCTCATTAACGGGAATAATCCTCAGTGTAGCAGCACATAGTGTACCAGAATGACCTGTGATGCAGGATAATATATTTTAAAATATTGTTAATTTATCAAAAAGATAAATGGAAAAAGTTAGTTCAATAAAATACAAAAAATATGTGAAAGAATGTCTATTTTCTTTTTTTTACAATATCATGCACAATGTTTTGTACAGGTAGCCAGGGTACACTTCATTGTATGACCCAAGGCATCTTTCAATAAACAAAGAAATCAAGTCTTTGCCTGTACCATTTTTATTTTAAGTAGAAGTAATTTTTGTATCTTAAAATCCATGAATCCAGTGTAAAATTGGGAATATACTATCCAGTTTTATAGAGTAATTAGCATACCATTATAAATAGGCATTGTAGCAGGCTTAATATGATGCAGAAATTGTACATGATTGGAATATTGAAACATTAAATAACACTTTAAAGGCAAGCATCTAATAGACTAGGGATGGAAAACCTATGGCACGCATGCCAGTGAGGGCACGTGCGCCGTCGCCATCGCTTCCTACAGTGCAGGCCACGGTCCCGATCTGACAGTTTTCAGGCCAGATCCGGGGCCTACACTGAAGGAGCGCTCACTTGCTGGGGAGTGCTCTTCCCCCAACGCAGGTGTGATAATGTCACTCATCAGAGCCGGCACTTTGGGGGTTCACCACCACTGTAATAGACAATACAAAAATATCAGACTTTTGAAATCATCACAAAAATAAGAAGCTAGAATGCATCAATATTAAGTGCCAAAATAGTAATTTAGTAAAGGCAAATAATAACATAAGACTGCTATTCCATCTACAGTATAGTAAACAGTAGCAATCTAAAAATATAATCCCAAAAATGTAGCAAGGGATAGAATAGTGTAGAAAGCACTACTTAGTACATAATTTGATGCATGAAGGAAACGTCAACAGCAGAAGTTATTAGATAAGTGCCAGAGATGATAGTAAAATGTGCAGTAGTTAACATCAAGGAATAGACATGAGGCAGTTGGAGTAAGTAGTAAAGGTGGTGAGACGTCAACAAAGGTTAATGGCTGCCTTGCTTTTTGTATTCTTGTGTCCCAGTTATAACTGGTGTTTAGCTTTTGATTTGTGTCAGTTTAGAAAAGGGATGCTTGGGTCTGGCCCTCCCCTCCCCTCTGGCTTTTGCTTATGTGTCTTTGTTGCTAGACTAGGGCTGTGGAAGGATGAATCGTGGAACAGCTCCCTGAGGAAACTGAAGTCCTAGAAGCAAAATAAAGCCTTGGTTTTACCAGGCTGTTATTGGGTGTTGTAGCTGCATGAAGCTAGGGCCAGGCTAGAGGATTTTCAGCCCAATGAGAAGCCTAGAGATGAGGGTGGACATCCCCCCAGGTAGGCACTCAGTGAATATAGGTAAAGGTCATTAAAGAAGGTGGTGATAAAATGCAAACATTCTGCTTATGTAAAATCTATGACCTAACCTGTAATATATGAAATGATTGTATTTTGTGTGTTTCAGGTTGTTAATAAATGTTACATGTATTGAGTTTGGGAAGAATCCCTGTTTTATCTCTATAATATGTATGTGTGTGCATTTTTACCCTGGAAATTATCCTCAACTATTTTTTTTTCAATATTACTTTTTATTTACCACTCTAGGCCTGGCATAAACCATTATTACTAGTGTTGAGCGATAATCCTCAGACTGATTATCGATTTTTTAAATCATGGAATGGATAATCCTTAGCCTATGATGATTATTGCCGATAACGATTATGACTATTTAAATCATAGCCAGCAACAGTGCAGCTACAATTTAGAACCCAATTATTTCCCCATGGAAGTAATTAGGTATAACCCCCAGCTGTAAAATCACTTACAGTGAAAAGCATTCCTTAGCAATAGACCATGCCTCAGTCTTAAACTTCTTAGGCAGTCACTGCACCAGAACAAAATCACATGAAGAGGCTAGGCTTCTGAGAAAAGATAATTGTGTAGCTTTCTGTGATTATTTTGTTGTTACAGCTGTCCGCTGCACTCAGGGACATCCTATTGAATGTCTCTGCAACCAAATCCAGCAAAAGTGCAAGGCTTGGTTATGGCTTTAAACTCAATTATCTCCCTATGGAAGTAATTAGATAATCCCAGCTCTAAATTAGATTTTAGCCAAAAGGCCAAGAACCAAACCCATTCACAGAGATTATCTCTAGGGGGAGCAGCAGCTGCTTTTTCAACTCCTTTAAAACTCAGGTAGCCTATAAAGGCATGTATTATTACGCTTAGGGAGAGTAAAAATAAAAGAGTATAGGTGATACCTTTTATTGGCTAACAGACTAAATGATAATTGCAAGCTTCATCAGGCAATAAGATGAAACTGCGACAATTTTATACAGGAGGGTAAAAAACTACTCACAAAGAGAGTGATTCTGGGAATCAGTACTAATCTGAATACAGTTTATATTATTCAAATTAGTACTTATCCACAGAATTACACAGTGCCACCTGTTGGTGGGAATTTGAACTATATTGAAGTTAGTACTAATCCACAGAATTACACAATGCCACCTGTTGGTGAGAAATAGAATATAAATTGTATTCAGATTAGTACTGATTCCCAGAATCACTCTCATAGGGAAATAATTGGGTTTTAAACTATAACTGCACTGTTGCTGGTCATGGTTTATATTGCTGGCTTATCTTTTCTTGATATTATCGAGTGATCACGATAATCGGTACGATTTTTGCAAAATCATCGATAACACCTGATAATTGTAACAATCGTACCAATTTCAACTTTTCTCAATATCATCGCTCAACACTAATTATTACCTTTAAGATGTTTGTACAGTGAAACAAGCAAAATCACACCAAGAAATGTAGCACCAATGCATCCAAAATAGCAACATTCCAGTGAAAATGATGCTACAGTTTACTTACATTTAAGTCTAATGAACCTTTTGCCTTTTCATTTTTGATAAATGGATGGAAAAATGTGTTTGTGAAACAAATCAAAAACTACAAATCTGGTATTGATAAATTATCTCAAGGTTAGATTGTGGTTAATGATGAGTGACTAAAATTGCTCCCTGAAAAGCTGTTACCTTTATTTTTTTTATATAATTGGTAAAGGAGCATGCAATTCAAACTGCTTTGAACTTTATAATATGTTAATAGTTTGCTGCATTTGCAGGAAACCAGAATAGAAAAGAAGCACTAAACCCTCTGATTAGAATGCTAAGTGCACCTGCAGCTGATTGAACAAGACAGGATGCAGAATCCAATCAGATGGTAGTAAATGCACCCTGCAGAATCAAAGGAGCTGGACTAACCCGGTATAAAATTGAATTTTTATGAGAGTATACAACAGGAATGTTTGAATATATCAACATAAATTATTTGACACTGGAACTAAAAGTTTACAAAGTTTAATGTTTCCTTCAGTTTATATACATGTTAACAGGGCTTATTCATCAAAGTGAGAATTCACACTGTCTAAGTGAGTTCCCATCACTTCGATGCACTACTACTCTGATAGATGCTATTCTCTATTCCATTTTTACTAAATGGCAGATTCCCATAAAGAAGAAGCGAATGTGTTGGATGTGGTTTATTGCACAGTATAGCTTAGAAAGTCTGGCAGTAGGAACCCTGCATTCAACCCCCTAGTTTGTTACTTTGATCTAGCAAAGTAAAACTGGCATTTTCGACACAGTATGCTTTACCAAATTTGCTACTTCGATAGACTCCAACTCTTGATGAATAGGTGAATTACTCATGTACGCAAAGTGATGCAATCAGATCCATAAGTTAGTTGTAAAATATTCTATATGCAAATGTATAATATGTTGTAATCATCATACTACCCAGTAATGAAAGGATCAGTCGGTAAGCATGTGGTGCTGTCACACAACCACCTTTGGACAGGGGTATGTACTGCAACTCCTCTAGTCTTGACTATAATGGTATAAAGAGGGATTTTGTTACTGGGAATAAACATTTTACTCTCTCTCTCGCTCTAACCCATACACACAGATATAAGCATATATTTAACTTTTTGTAACTGCAGCTGTCGTACTCAGACTAGGTAATTGTTGTTTCATTTTGTATATTATATCTAACACTGTACTTATACTGTAATAAATGTATAACATTTTCAGTACTGCCTCTGTGAGTAGTTACTGGTTTAATCACACAATGGTTTAAGAAAAGAAAAGATAATATTTAACATTAGCAAATGTTGGAAGCATCTGAATTGGTCGTGAATCAACCAAATCATAGAGTCTGATGAATACGTGAAGATAGAAAAGTGCCACATGGAAGTGAATTCTGACACAACCATAGGGACTTTCATGAATAAGCCCCATATTATAAACAATGATTCTAATAGGGGGTTAATGTCCTTTTAAAAATGCAATTTTGTATTTCATTTTTGTATAATTTGTATAACATAGATTGAACTAAAATGATGTGAAAAATTGTAAATATATGTACAATATTACTTAAAGTTGTGTAGGGACCCCCCTCTAGGCCCCCCTACCCGCTCAAGTGCTGCAGCGCCCTCCTTTAGATAAGGAGCGCTTTGGGATTACTAAGCTCCTCTCCCAATGTGCTCCTGCCTTCAGTTGCCAGCTTCTAATCCTGCTGGTAGCTAAGTTGTTAATAAGGGCTTGTGATGCCCTGTAATGGCAGCGCATAGGAGCGCCACATGATAGAGTGACATCATTTGAGCGTGACATCATCAGGCATCTTGGTGCCATCTTAAGTTCTGCGCAGTTGACCCTCGTGGAGCGCAAAGGAAGGACCCTGCTCCACAAGAGGAGCCCCTGAGGTCTACCTTGCCTACCTTGCCTCAGGTAGGGACAGGAAAGGACCTGGTTTTCCATATTAAAGGGCTATATGCCCATTCATCATATTTAAAGGTCATATATGATGCTCATATATGATGCTGTGTAGGTGAATACAGCACCCATGTCCTGCTGCATAATAATCCAGTTCTATTTACCAGAGCCAGCACTACAGTAAAGAACCAGTTTTGTGCCTTTATCTGTTATATTGTTTCTACTGTGATATCTTATCTCCATTGTGTGTGATAAGTTAAATAAACGATGCTGTTGTATTTTAATACTAAAGTCCCTCGCCCCCATGTTTTCACACAACGCACCACACTGCAACGCTACTTATTATGCCCAAAAATCTGTGAATCAGTGCAAGGGCTCACTCCGGGGGGTAAAGCCATCAAATGTAACCCATGTTCTACTGCTAGCCTGGGCTTATGGTAAGGTGCTGTACAATCCAGAATCCGCCATATCTAACTTTAGCGTTACAATTATTTTTGTTTAACCTATATTATAGTGGTTTACTAGTGTGCGTTGTTATTTAGGCTGAATTTCTTTTTTTTCTTTTCTTTACAGCATGTGATTACGTGGTTACAAAGTGAAATTTGGAAAAAGAATAAGCCCATTGTTTAGACTTGCATATTTAAGTATTAAACACATGACTCATTTATATCGCTGACAATGGATTATTTGCAGTGATTCATTGAGCTGGCTGTTCCCTCCTTTGATCAGTTTAGGATGCACATTTTGTGAACAAGTTAGTAATGTTGCTGAGGCCTTCTGAGTCATAAAGGTGACAAGAGGTGGTTTGTGAATACACCAACTTACTTAGGAGGAAGCAATGCAGCAGAAGGAAAATTGAAGATTTGTAGACCTTTTGTTTCAGTATATAATTAAAGAGCTCTTTGATGGATGGCCCCTCTCGTTCTTAGTAAAAATCATTGTTGTGTATGTCAAGGAGAGCTATTCAAAGACAGAATCAAGCTTAGCAAAATATATTGGATTTTTAATAAACTGAAATAATTCAGACATATACCAGCTTGTAAAATATGGTAACATCTGTTTTGTAGTTCAGCATAAGAGCAATTTATGTTCTTGAGTCAATATTCCACAACGGCAAAAAAAATAAACTGAAAAATGTGGCATTAGTGCAAAAATATGTGCACAAAACATAAGGGGGTCATTGACTAGAGTGAGAATTTGACTGTAAAAGTGAATTCTCAAATTCTCTACGCCTTATCACAGCAGATTCCCATAGTAAAGTCACGTTTGTAACAATAGTAAAGTCACAACCATATCAGAATTCCCATAGCAAAGTCACAGTCATGTCAGTAGCCGTCTATTGCACAGTGTGCCTGTCGTTAGCTGATGAATTTGCTGAATACCCGGATATATGGGGAAGTAGTGAATTCACACCATTACCAGACAATTTGGACTTTAGTCTTCATTAACCACTGACTAAGACTGTCCATTCTCATCTTAACCTTTCTTTCCTGCTGCCCCTTATTTTTAGAATTCTACACCCCTGTAGCTCCATCAAAAGAAATCCATCAATATCTTCCAAACTAAATTAAAATCTTACCTCTTGAAGCACTAGCACTGGTATTCATGTCTATATTTTATCTTTAATCAACTGTTTATTCTTAAAAATTAACTTTAATTTTTGACTTACTGCTAACAAATATCCAGTGACCTGAAGACTGAAAACCTTTAACAACACTTGGTCATAAAATTCCTCTTCCCAGAAAAAGGCATCTGCTAAGGTCATACCTGCCAATGTTGAAAGGCACAAAAATGAATTTCATGGTGCATGGCAACATAAAAACAGTAGATGTATGAAAAGAGATAATACATCACACAAATAAATGCACTGGCTGAAAACTGTAAATAACTCTTTATTGCTCTTTGGTCAAATTTGTGCAAGTCTCGCTGGAAATAATGCAAGTCATATTTTCTTCTCATATTACAATGCATATTTACATTCTTGCAAAGCAGTCATATTCTTATAGTATTTCATTCCATATATCCCAATAACTGTTAAATCCCAATTATTGCTTGTTTCATATCAGAAAATTTTTTATCTCAAAAAGGAGACACAAAAAGGAGGATGGGCAGTGCACTGGTTAGGTAAAAATTCCCTTATCACCCCTTAAAGGAGACCTAAAGTGAAAAAAAAACAAAAAACACAACAGTTAAAATATTTACCTTATACTGAGCTGGTTGATTACAGTCACAGCATGAGCTGTGCTATAATTAGCAGGCTCCCGGCGCCTTCTGCACAGCTCAGTAGCTGACTGAGAAGCCAGCACACAACTCCTTCTTCACTGGCCTCTTGCATCATCACGCTCATTGCGGGGAGTGTTCTCATTGGCACCTGCAATGAAGGTGATGATGTTAAAGCCCTGTAACACCAGCTGCAGCGCTGGCTGCCAGTCAGCCAGTGCTGTGAGAAGAATCGAGGGAATTCTCATAAGCCAGATAATTACAGCACAGTTCATGCTGTGACTGTAATCAACCGGCTCACTATAAGGTAAGTATTTTAACTGTTGGGTTTTTTTTCACTTTAGTTCTCCTTTAAATTATTTAATATGTTAACTATAAATATAGCTGCTGTGTACAGGCCAATAAATGTAATATTGTATCACCAGAAGCAAAGTTAGGCTTAGATAAACACACACACTGCAATGTGTCTAAGTGTACAAAAAAATCTTTAATTCATCCAGAAAAACATATGTGCAAAAAGAGTAAAGTGCATACACAAGCAATTTAAAATTAATTTAAAAATCTTGCCTAGCTTATAACAGCAACAGTATGTTAGGTTACTACCTGAAACTGGACCCAAGGTGGAACCTGTATCACAACTAACTGGGACGGAAACTCCAGCATTCTAGTGTTCACCGATGCCCTTTAGGGGCCCCAGACTTACTGCTGCAGAAACAATCGGGCACCGGGGCAACCAAGCAGGAATGAGCAAGAACCATACTGAGGTTCCAGAGATAGTAAGGTGGAGACAGGAGAGCTGGATCAGGAAAACCATGAGAGCAGAAAAAACACACTCAGATGAAGCCAAAGGTCAGGGATACCAGAAAAACAGCGAGGTCAAAATGAGCCAAGATCTATAACATGGATAAATAGGAAACAAGTGCTTCAACAAGACAACACAACAATTCAGATTCATTGGCCATTGCAAATCAAAGCCAATGGGGATTATTTGTCAACAGGTGCAATCATTCACAGAGGTCTAGTAACCCATAACTACCAATCAGGATTCTAGTCTCTTTATGCAAGTGAATTATAACTTCTGATTGGTTGCTATGGGATACTAGACCTTAGAAAAAATGTCCTTGTTGATTAATTCCCTTGAAAATTTGCTAAAGGAGATTCTACAAGATTTCCAATGATCTGGTAGTGATTACCGAGCTTTGTCAGGTGAATAGTAGCAGTGACGTATTGTAGGGAATGTCATATACAGGCATATCTGAAATAAAGTGATGTCATTATTACATGAAAAGGAGACAATAACTATCTTATTCTACATTATAACTACAAAATGTTATAACATAATAATGTAATGTAACATAATGAATTGTTGCTAGAGAAGAGTCTGAAAAATGACACTTATTTTTACATTTGTTCCAATGTAGACAATTAGCTCATGTTTGCATTCGGTCACTGCATTTCTTAAGCCTTTAGAGTTTTGACAGACAATGCTAACAGGAACCCTGCTATAAACCCCCTTACTTGCCACTTTCACTTAGTAAAGTCAAATTAACATATTCATGCATGTATGTCTTGTCACTTCAACACATGAGGAATATAGGAATTGTCATATACACTGTGAATAGATGTGAACTGGATTGTTAATATGCAGCAAGAGTTGTTGAATCATGCAAGAATTTGACACATTGCAGAAGATATTAATTATGACAAATAGTCAAACTGCAGAAAATTCACAGATTTACAAGACAATTCACATACTGATAAATATGTCTTTTAATCTCATATGTCCTAAGGGACTTTCATTAAGACCTATGGTATATTAGATGTTCTTTCATTGTTTCTCAAAGTGTCTGTAATTGATTGCAATGCACAGGAAGTACTTAGCAATCAAGTGTGAAGTAGAGACAACAGATAAAACTGCTGCAGTATGTATATTTTTTTTTTATAAAGCTCTTCTCATAGGTATTTGGAGCACTGCTTAAAGTGATGGCCATTGCCCACCAGTGCTGGGACCCACTAGGATTTTTCTCAATGTCCCAGCAGGCCAGTCTAAGCCTGCAGATTCCATTGTTTCATCACTGGACAAGAATAAGCTTTACCCTTTGTTTATTGTTGTCATATTTCTGGCAAAGCTCAGCATTGATACTTATTGAGTGAGTTGGTGGAATTGGAGATTTAATCTCTGAGATATTTATCGTATTTTTCACTCCATAAGACACTCCTAGGATTTTAAGGAGGAAAATATGAAAAAAAAAACTGAACCAAATGATGTGCTAAAATATTTAATAAAATATACCACCCTTCCCCTGCCTGTCCTACCTCCCTGCCTGCCTGTCCTCCTTCTCCTGTCTTTCCCTATCTGTCCTCCCTTCCTTGCCAGCAATCCCTCTCTTGTCTGCCTGCTCTCCTGCTATTCCAACCCTCTCTGCCCTGCCTGAACTCCTGCAGCCCCTCGCCTACCTACCTGCCTCCTGCCATCCCTCTGCTGTCTGCCTGCCTGCCTCCTGCCATCCCTCCCCTGCCTTCCCTCCTGCCATTCCTCTCCTGCCATCCCTCCTCTGATTGCTTGCCCTCCTGCCATTCCTCTCCTGCCATCCCTCCCCTGTTTGCCTGCCCTCCTGCCATTCCTCCCCTGCCTGCCCTCCCTTCTGACCTTACTCTAGTACACCTTCTATCAGCACTTATCCACACTGAGGTAAGTTGAGTACGATGACACTCCTTGGCACCTTCAGCTTCAGGGCTGACATGAGGCGGCTCGCTAGAACGCTAGAGGAAGGTGAGTACTCTGAATTTTTTTCAGCTTCTGCATGGTATGGGGCAGCTGGCATACTGGCACACCCTATGCATTCCCTGCAGCAGCTGAAGAAAAGAAACATTTCCTTGTTAAGACACACATGCATTTTCCTCCAACTTCTGGGGGAAAAAAGTACATCTTATTGAGAAAAAAATACAGTAAACAATGTCTTATTAATATAATCAAAATCAAAATCCAAGAAAGATTTTGAGTAGCAGGGCGTATACCATCAGTGCATCTATCTATGTGAGATGGCCTGTTGTATTTGCTGGGAAGAAGCCAGTAAAGCATCATTTACACAAGCACAAAATTGAATTAGATTATTTTTTCAGTCTTTTTCCACTTTGTAGCCTGAGGTTGGCTATCTTTCTGTTTTATAAGATAGCATCTATTTCAGCTATTAATTAGATACAAAAGTGAGATGTTTTAGAAAAAGTAGTATTAAGACTGTTTTTCCATGCTAATCTACTTTTCTAGAAAATATATGCAGTGTAATTTATCATACAGGGACAATTGTTACAGAGGTCTAGTGATCCATAGCAAACAATCAGATGTCAGAATTAACTGATATATTGGAATTAGGTTTCTGAGAAATAACTTCTGATTGGCTGCTATAGGTTACTACTGTAGACCTATGTCACTTATATAGGTGCACTATTAATGCATTCCCGTCTGCATTTTCAGACAAACAAAACCTTTTCTTTTTCAGGTGGTAGAAAATGTTTTAGTATGAACAATGCAATAAATATTAATATAAAAAAATGTTTCTTTGAATATATTATATGACTAATAATGATAGCCTACTGTCCATTATATAAAAGGAAAATTAAAAAAAGCCAATTGTTTTCAGAACTGACTTTTACTTGGCTATTAGCCTTTTATAATGTTATTTTATATGGCATATTTGAATCAAGTTGTAAAGCACCAACAATTTAACAATGTGTCAACCTCTTTTAACAGCTTAACAGGTGCATACAATTACGTACGGTATTAGTATTTTCCTAAAATGTATAATGCTGTAAATACATTATCAAACTGAAAATAGCCATTTATTCATTAGTTCCTAATCACGCCACTCTTGCTTTACATGTATAATGTTTAGTACATCAGTGTATGGAACGTTTGACTTGGACATACCGTACCTCATAAGTATAGTCTTTAATCTGATCAAGACATACATTTACAATTATTTTTGTATGACATCCTGCTTAATTGGTCAAATTAGATGTATGCCTGTTGCTAATTATAGAATGAAATATCTAAAATATAAAAAAAAAAAACTAAATGAACTGCACTAGTTTTACATAACCTAGAGGGAAACGCATGTAAAAGATTTAGGGTGACCTGTACCACACAGAGTGGCTTGTCTTTAGTAAATGTCTAGTAATTAAAAAGATTTTATTGCATGATTGATGGTATAACTCATACTGTTATGTGATTTTGAAGCTTTGCTTTAGATTAGATGTTATAGTTTATTATGTAAAGAATGCCTCTGGGTATATCAAGAACACCTCATACTAGTCACTGTGAGCTAGATGGAAGATGAAATAATCAAAACAAACTTGACATTTCTTGATCATGTAGAATAGTTATGCTCCTACTGTTTCCCAAAGGAAATCTTATGTCATTCTGTCTGCATCTGCCTATATTTGGTAACATGACAATGAATATCCAGTTGTAGAATAATAATAATATTTGACTGCATACTCCTATAATTCAGTCAAGTCTTCAAATATAACATAAAAGATTTCAAATACTTCCAGAAACTATAATGATCTGTGGCCCTGGGGGGGTGCAGTAAGAAAGTTGAACGAATGATTTGGAGATTTGTTGAACAAGGGTATCCAAAAGTAAAGATGAAAAATTAAGAGAGTGGGATAAATAAAGCAGACTTTTTGTGACTAATAACTCATAATACTAATAAGTAATGCATCGCCTTTGTTCAGGGTTGACTTGGCACACCAGAGGATCCTCCAATGGGCCTTAGTATTGGTTGGCCCAGGCCTGGTGAAAAAAAAACATATGTTTTAACATTTGCAGGTCCAGAGAAACCTTTTATTACACTAACAATTGGGAAATTTTCTCTTTTCGAATGTTCTGTAAAACAGATTATATAATATAATAATTCTGGTTTACATGACAACTTGTTGCTAGCATTCAGCTACTTTGGTGGGCCAAAGATGCCTCAATCAAACACTGCCTTGATATCAACATATAGTCCTCTTTTTGGTTACATTATATGAAAGTATTTGTCTATTCTACAAAATGAACAATATGTCAAACTGTTTAAGTAACCTTTTTTGTTTTGTTATAAAAAAATAGGACTATTGTTAACAAAGTTATAAGGGGTAGTTGGAAAGAAAAAAACAGGGAAACAGTTAAAAGAGTATATTGAAAGATACAGGTGCTTCTCAAGAAATTAGAATATCAGCCAAAAATGTTTTTTTTTTCAGTAATTCAATTAAAAAAGTGAAACTCATATATTATATAGAGTCATTACAAATAGAGTGAACTTTTTTTAGTGTTTATTTATGTTAATCTTGATGATTATGGCTTACAGCCAAGGAAAACCCAAAAGTCATTATCTCAGAAAATTAGAATAATTAACCCAAAACACCTGAAAAGTCTTCCTAAGCATTTTAAAAGGTCCCTTAGTCTGGTTCAGTAGGCTACACAATCATGGGGAAGACTGCTGACTTGACAGATGTCCAGAAGGCAATCATTGACACACTCCACAAGGAGGGTAAGCCACAAATGGTCATTGCTAAAGAAGCTGGCTGTTCACAGAGTTCTGTATCAAAGCATATTAATGGAATGTTGAGTGGAAGGAATAACAGTGGTAGAAAAAAAGTGCACAAGCAACCGGGATAACTGCAGCCTTGATAGGATTTTTAAGAATAGGCCATTCAAAAATTTGGGGGAGATTCACAAGGAGTAGACTGCTGCTGGAGTCAGTACTTCAAGAGCCACCATGCACAGACGTATCCAGGACATGGTCTACACATGTTGCATTCCATATGTCAAGCCACTCATGACCAATAGACCACTCCAGAACCATTTTATCTGGGCCAAGGAGAAAAAGAACTGGACTGCTGCTCCAGTGGTCCAAGATGTTGTTCTCAGATGAAAATTAATTTTGCATTTCATTTGGAAATCAAGGTCCCAGAGTCTCAATGAAGAGTGGAGCAACACAAAATCCAGCTGCTTTAGGACTACTGTGAAGTTTCCACAATTAGTGATGGTTTGAGGAACCATGTAATCTGCTGTTGTATTTCTACTGTGTTTTATCAAGTCAGTGTAGCCGTCTTCGAGGAAATTTTAGAGCACTTCATGCTTCCCTCTGCCAACAAGCTTTTTGGAGATGGAATTTTCATTTTCCAGCAGGACTCGGCACCTGTCCACACTGCCAAAAGTACCAATACCTGGTTTAATAACCACAGTATCACTGTGCTTGAATGGCCAGCAAACTTACCAGACATTAACCCCATATAGAATCTATGGAGTATTGTCAAGAGGAAGATGAGAGACACTAGACCCAACAATGCAGACAAGCTGATGGCTGCTATAAAAGCAACTTGGGCTTCCATAGCATCTCTGTAGTGCCACCAGCTGCTTGCCACCATGCCATGCAGCATTAATGCAGTCATTCATGCAAAAGGAGTATTGAGTGCTTTTACTGTACTTACTTTTCATTCATCAAGATTATCATAAATAAACACTTGAAAAAGTTCATTCTGTTTGTAACGACTCAATATAATATATGATTTTCACTTTTTGAATTGAATTACTGAAAAAAAAAAAAAACTTTTGGCTGATATTCTAATTTATTGAGAAGCACCTGTACATTTCCCTGCATGAATTGTGAGAATTGAAGTGGGTTTATCAAATGTAAGATTTGTACACATTCCAATCATTAATGATATACCTTTGTAACAATTTCCCACATGCTCTAGATCAGGATTTATTTATGATCTTAAATGCCTGCTGTGGCCTACATTATAGAAGCCATACCTCAGGGCATATAAAGAATCAGTAAGCCTAAAGCTGGTTTCTAATGAGTGGAAACAAGAATCAGCATTGCTTTAACATTTTTATGATAACCAACATTGGGTGTTGCAATTATGCTGGCAAGCGTTAGAGTAAGCAATGGCCTAAAAGGGTAGAGATGTTATTAAAAACCCTACTCCAGTTTTCTGGGTCTTGAAACTCCAGATGCAGCTTGTTTAAATGAAGGAGGTTGACTTTGCTTTATATAAATTTTATTTTTTTTTTTAAAGAAAAAATGGTTGGGAAACCCAAGACAAAGGTAATGATTCCTGGTAATCTGATTTCAAATTAGCCTTATATATAAATTCGAATCTATATATATTATTGCTTTTCATTTATTTTTTAAGCCTATCCACTACACTGAATACTCTTCTATTGTTTTTTACTTACTCTTTAAGTATTCAGTCATTTAGCTTATCGTGGATCACTTGTGGATTCTATTCCATGTAACAGTTTAAAGAATTATTTCTTATTATGGACCTTATTTTAAAATTTATACAGATTCAGTTTGCTTAAATTTATTATAAGTTATACTTTTTACATTTTCGACATAGATTTTTTTGCATTATACAAGCATCTCAATTTCCATCATTAGTGCACTTGTTCTCCTGTGGTTGAAATAAATGGGGTAAAACCCAAATGTATTAAGCAATGTGCTCTCCTATTTTGCTACTTGTGCCTGTGGTGATAATTGCCATAGCACCTGTGAATTTCTGCAGCTGCAAAGAAACCTTATACCTTAATCTAAAGGGTGTAGAGTGCTTCGAAACTTGTGAATTAACCTGGCCAGTGCAGTTGTCATGACCCAGCATGCAATGCACAATGTCATGTAATCACTAGGTCCTGAAATTTCAGAGGTTTCAAATTTCCACACCAACATGCTAATATCACAAAATAGGCAAATTATAATCTGCAACTTCCAATGGAAACAGAAATAAAAAGTTAAATAATCACATCCACTAGGTACGATATGATGAGGGAAGATACTAGTAACACTGAAACATTTTTCAACAAGGACATTAAATCCTGGACACTGTTAGGATCACAGTGCAGTCTCTCAAAACACCCAGACAACCACTCCTCCTGTACTAAAATAAACAAACCCCCCCCCCCCCCAATTAATTAAATGGGAACTGAAGCCCCCAAACCTGTCATAAAATAAATACTGTACAACTATTTTGAACAATAACCAAGTCTTAAAAAACAACATTACCTTTTAGACACATGAAAACCAAACACAGCTCTTCTATAAAAAAAAATGAGATGCCTTGAATTGTCTAAAATATGTGGGGAATATTCTAGGTATGAAGTATATTCATTTTTAGAGTTCCAGAGAAAGAAGTAAACCAATAATAAACAAATGCTGCTGCCAAGGATAACTATATGGCATACACAGATACAATGCAAAAGTGACCAAATCACATAATGAATACAGTGCAGTAATGACCCAGATAATACCCAATACATTGTACCAGTACCCATATGACATACTCAATAGTTTATTGCACTTACCTCATATAATGGTGTAACAATGTCCAGAAAAGAAAAACAGTACAGTTTCGCAGGTAATGGCAAGTGCAGTTCAACAAAGAGGCTGCATAATGACCAGTACAGTGCAGCATGGGTTCTACATAAAGGCTAGTGCAGTGCAGAAATACCCTACACAATTCCCAGTACAGTGCAGCATGGCTCCTACTTAATGCTTAGTACAGTGCAGCATGGTGATTGTATAATTTTCAGTACAGTTCATCATGGCCCCTATATAATGTGCAGTACGGTGCAGTATGGTCTCTAGATAATGCATAGCATGGGCAGGTTTTCTCCTATACATACTCTACTCCTAACCCTTAATGCATTCCACATATACCATGCCTCTTTGATGGCTAATTTCAGTGTAGGAGAAGGTAGTGACTTTGCAAATATACTCTCACTCAGAGTCACAATGACTGGGTGTTAGAGAGATATATGTGTGTGTAAGAAATGAGGAAATGAGTATTGCAATATTTGGTGGTAACTTTTTTAGTGGACTAAAAGTCATTTTAAATAGACAAGCTTTCAAAAGATATTCTCTCTTCCTCAGGTCAAAAGCAAAATTGAGTTTTGCTTTTGACCTGAGGAAGAGAGAATATCTCTTGGAAGCTTGTCTATTTAAAACGAATGTTAGTCCAATAAAAAGGTATTACCAAATATTGCAATACTCATTTTTTTTGCATCTGTGGACTAGCACGACCACTCTATCTTAACTTATATATAAGTTATGTATAGATGCAGCTAGGCTAGATTTTTAACTTACACTTGTCACTTGTCATAAGATTAACTTTTTAGAATTCCAACACTCTGGGGGTTATTGACTATAGTCCAAATTGTCAGCTAACAAAGGTTGCGCACTACCCAACCCAATAAACAGTGGTGACTTTACAATGGGAATATTGTCGCAGTCATGGATTTGCTATCTGCTGTTTGAGAATTCTCACTTTAGCCAATAACCCCCAATGAGTTAGCTCTAGATAACATATGGAGAAACTATGAGTAATAAAAGCAAGTATATGTAAAGGACAGAATCAGGTTTAAAGAATTTGACAAGCTCAGCCCTTATTCATCTGTTTGTTATAGTTAATGGACAATGAATAATCACAGTATTTTTACTTTTGGTTTCAATAGAAATCCAGCGCAGCTCTAAGTGTCATCAGACTGCATATATAATACATCATTTGTAATCATATGCTATCTTAACCAACAGTACTGTACTCCCCTGTGAATTTCCCTACTCTACCGCTGCTTCCCCAACTGGTGCTAAGGATCTCTCAGGCCTATCTTTTGGCTGGAAGAAAACACATAAGATTTTTTTAAAACTAATATGTACTACTGATATATGTAACACAGCAGGGTTACCATATGTCAGTAATATTCATCAGCGAGCGCATTAAAGGGATACCCGTCTCGGCGAGAGCAAAAGAGTTGCCTCGCCTTGACTGGAATCCCTTTAATGCGCTCACTGATGTCCGTGTGCAGGACATCAGTGAGCACATAACACCATGTGCGAAGTGAGCCGAAGGATTCGGAGCGCATTTCGCTGAATGGTGAATTCCCCCCTC
>WMED01001211.1:0-28713 GCA_019650415.1 Pipa parva
AGGCATGTGCAGGCATCGGGCAGGCATCTGGCAGGCATGTGCAGGCATCGGGCAGGCATCTGGCAGACTTCGGCAGACTTAGGCAGACTTCGGGCAACACGCAGCAGTTAATGAGGCAGTGAATATTCATGAGCCGGATATCGTCATCGAGCTGCGCCTTATAACCCGGTGCGCCTTATGTGTGGACGAAGACCTGATAGAAGCTGCTTAAAGGTAAGTGCGGCTTATATTCCGGTGCGCCTTATGGCCCGGAAAATACGGTATACCTTTTTACTCTTGAGATGGGGGGGTTATTCACTAAAGTCAGAATTGTCGCGTATAGGTGCGAATTCGCCAGATAAAGACAGCCGCAATTGGCTGCTACTGTCGCAGTCGCGTCTTTATAATCAGAATATTGTCGCAGTTGCGACTTTATTACGGGAAAATTGTTGCAATGTTAACTTTAAAAAAATGTTGTAACTTTACAATGAGGAAATTGTAACGCTTTTACTATGGGAATCTGCTGTTTGTGAAATTCGACAGTCAAATTCACACCTTAGTGAATAACCCCAATATGCAAAACCTGGCTGTCTGCCCAAGTCCTTCACAAAATGTGTCATAAGTTCTAATTGGATTCTGATATGGTAGCCACCAGTTACACTGGACCAAAAGGATCAAGTGAGGATGACTGGAATATGCATGAGTACTTTTTTTATCAATGTGTGTTAAGTTAAAGAACACCCTTTAATGCTACTTAATGCAGTAAAAGCTCTCCAACACATATGTACATCCTTGGAAAATATAATAACTATTAAGAAAACAGGAAAGCAGATGTGCTGATGGGGAAATAGATAAATAGACATGGAATCTTGTACAGTTGATAAAGCTTCCCTACACAACATCCATTACAATGGTACAGTATATGATATAATGCAGCTTTAGCAGGAATGATAGAAGATTCTTTTACACCCAGTGTTGGATTTACATTTTTATGAACTGAAGTGCTGTGTGAATTATCTACCGTATTTTTCGCTCCATAAGATGCACCTGACATAAGACAGACCTTTGATTTTAAGCAGGAAAATAAGAAAAAAATTCTGAACCAATTGGTATGCTAAAATATTTAAAGGGGAACTAAAGGCAGAAATTTAATTATTTTTATAAAATATAGCTGGTACTAGCTGAGAAGTCCTAACTGTCATGGGAAATGGAGCAGCTGTTCTGAAAAACGAAAGCACTTTCATAGCGATCAGTACAGCTATGAAGCTACTGCTCCGGCTCCCCTTCCTAACCGGCATTGGTGGTGCAGAGCAATGTCAATGTCATCATGCCTGCTCCAGACATGCGCAGTGATGATTTTGGCACTCTGAGTTCACCCAATGTTGAGTTGCAAAATCTTCTCTATGCAAGTTTGGAGCAGGCGTGATGCCGTTGATTTCACTCTGGACTGCCGAGGCCGGTCAGGAGGGGGAGCCAGAGCTTAGCTTCATAGAATATTCGCATATCCCGCCAACTTTTGCTGGGCAAAATGTGCATCTTATTGAGCGAATAATACGGTATAATATCATACAAATTGATATAACTTATGTTAAAATCAACATTTAAATATTAAAATTCTTAATTATTTTAGAATTAATTCCCTTGATTCCCTCCTGCCTATGACCCTGATGGGCATGTGCCTTTTTTGCCTAATGAAAAACCCTGTCCTGGTTACACCATTGCATTATGATCAGATTTACAGCTACTTGACAAAGTATTTAGGTTATTCATCAGTTATCTTATTTTTCCTAAATAAAGCCTACACTGAGGGGGTTATTGGCTAAAGTCTGAATTGTTGCATAAAGGTGTGAATTCGCCAGCTAAAGATGGTTGCAATGGACTGCTACTGTCGCAGTTGTGACCTCATTATGGGACTATTGTTGCAGTTGCGACTTTACTATGGGACTATTGTCACAGTCGCGACATTAAAACTGTCGCAGTCACGGATTTGCTATGGGAATCCCCTGTTTAGTTTAGTCTATAACCCCCTGAATGTTTATTTTCTGTGATATATTTTTTAATTGCTGACACCAAGTCCTTTTGTAAGAACATAGTTGCCTAATGTAAAAAAAAAAACACAAAAGAGACAAACAGATACATAAACCTGTTTTGTAAATGATTTATTCCCTGTTTTGCATTTTTGTTGGTCTCATTGTACAGCACTTAGGCAATTGTAAAGCAATTGCCTAACTGAAACACCTGTTTTTTTATGACTAACCTCCGCCAATGAATCATTAAAAGAACCGCTGCATTTATTGGAAAAAAAGTCCATGCTTAGGGGATCATTAATCATGTTGTGAATCTGAATGACAGGTGTGAAAATGAATAGAAAGAGTATTCCAAGGAAATTAGAGATAAAGTATTACAAATTGGATCAAATAGGGAAGGGTTAGAGATTAATTAACTGTTTGTTATCAGTGAGTGGGAGCTGCAAGCCAGATGATGCTTAAAAACTATTGGCCCTCAACACTCTGCAAGCTTCTGGAGGGAGGGGGATACAGACATACCAACATAGAGCCTTGGGGTAGTGGGAGGATAAAAGTGACCACAACTACACCAGGCAACAGTTATTCAAGTTTTACACTGAGGCTATTCAAAAATAAAAAGTTGACACAGTAACATATTATATAAGGCTGAAAAAAGACACAAGTCCTTCCAATTCAGCCAATTTTCTGCAATGTTGATCCAGAGGAAGGCAAAAAACTCAGGAGGCAAGAGCCAATTATCCTCATATTAGGGAAAAAATTCCTTCCCAACTCCAAATGTGACATTCAGAATAATTCCCTGGATCAAGATCCCACCTTCAGTTATCTATTACCCATAACTTGTAATTTTATTACACTGAAGGAAAGCATCCAAACCAGTTTTGAACTCTTTAATGGAATTAAACATCACAACTTCTTCAGGCAGGGAGTTCCATAACCTCACTGTTCTTACAGTAAAAAATCCCCTTCTGAGCTGGTGTAGAAACTTTCTTTCCTTTAAATGTTATACTTACAGTTTTTGGTATAGATAGATTGTGGGAGAGATCTCTGTAGTGACCCCCAATATATCTATACAGTTATTAGGTCATCCCTTAGTCTTCTTTTCTCTATACTAAACAAGCCCAGCTTTGATCATCTTTCTTGGTACTGCATATTTTTCATTCCTTTTATTATTTTAGTAGCCCACCTTTGAATCCGCTCAAGGTCAACTACATCTTTCTTGTGCACTGGTGCCCAAAACTGCAAACAATATTCCATGTGTGGTCTGACGAGTACTTTGTAAAGCGGTATAATTTTGTTCTCATCATGTACATCTATGCCTCTTTTGATGCACCCCATGATCCTATTTGCTTTGGCAGTTGCCACTTGGCATTAGTTGGTACAGTTAACAATTAAGTTTATGGTCAACTAGAATTCCTAAATCCTTTTCCATGTCTGTTTTGCCTAGTGTTTTCCCATTTAGAAAATCATTTAAACATGCATTTTCCCTTCTCATATGCATAACCTTACATTTATCAGTATTAAACCTTTGCCACTTTCCTGCCCAAGCCTCCAACATATCTAGATCCATCTGTAATAAAGTACTCTCCTCAATTGTATTAACATCTTTACAAAGTTTAGTGTCATCTGCAAAAAATTCAATCCCTCAGCAAGGTCATATATAAATATATTTAAGACAATAGGGCCCAAAACTGACCCCTGGGGTAGCCCACTATTAAGAGTAACCCAGTGTGAGTATGTATCATTATTAACCACCCTCTCTTTCCTACAATGAGCCAGTTACTAACCCACTTACACACATTTTCACCCTGTCCAAGCATCTTTATTTTATGTACTAGCCTTTTATGTGGAACAGTATCAAATGATTTGGAAAAATCGAGGTACATGACATCCAGTGACTTCCCCCCTGTTGAGTCTATAACTGACCTCCTAGAAGCTAATTAGATTTGTTTGGCAGGATTGATTCCTCATAAACCCATGTTGATATGGAATTATACATTTTTTCATGTTAAAGGAGAAATAAAGTAAAAAAATAAAAAAGAACTGTTAAAATACTTACCTTATACAGAGCAGATTGATTCCAGCCACAGCATGAGCTGTGCTGTAATTAGCTGGCAACTGATGCTTCCTTCACAGCGATGGCTGACAGCCAGCCAGCGCGAAACTCCTCCCACCTTGTTTCACCTCGGGTGAAAATGGCTTAAACATCATCACGTTCATTGCAGGGGCCAATGAGAACGCTCACCGCAATGAGCGTGATGATGTATGAGCTCGTTAAATCAAGAAGAATGAGCTTCACGTTGGCTTCTGCGTCAGCCGAAGAGTTGTGAGCTCTGCTTCAGTGAACTAGCTGTGACTGCAACGGTGGAACTTAATGTAAGGTAAGTTTTTAATATCTCTCCTTTTTTTTAAACTTTACTTCTTTAATTTCAGTTTATTTGATCCATTTCGCCCTAATTTCATTATGGATTTATCTAGTACATTTTAAGGTTTATTAAAAATTGATAAAAACAAATTTAAGGCAGAAGTAATTGTAAGACTTTAGTGTTTTTTTCTCTCTCTCTGTCGGCTACTCTTGTAGCTCTGAAGGAAAACAAAACAATTTCCTTCACCAGATTTTCTACCCAGTGACCCATATTCAAATACAGTGCTCATCCTACTTAAACTGAAATTTGCTGCACAATGCTCCTTCTACTTACACTCAAATACAATGGACAATACCCATCCTACTTCCATTCAGATTTACTACAGAGGGGGTAATTCACCAAAGAGCGAACTTACCCTCCGATCCTTCGCTTCAGTACGCATAGCCTGTTATGCGCTCGCTGATGTCCTGCATGCGGACATCAGCGAACGTTTTATAGGGATTCTACTACTCGAGACGCCACGCGAGCTTCGCAGAGACTGGAATCCCTTTAAAACGTTCACTGATGTCCGCGTGCAGGACATCAGCGAGCACATAACAGGCTATGCGTACTGAAGCGAACGATCGGAGGGTAAGTTCACTCTTTGGTGAATTACCCCCAGAATGCCCATCCTACTTATATTCTGCTACAGTTCACAGTGTCCATCATACATATGCTCAGATACAATGCATAGAGCCCATTCTAGTTACATGTAGATAAAATTCACAGTGACCACTATACTTGTACCTATATGAAATGCTGGTTGCAGTGCAGATAATGAAGTTTTAAAAGGCACAAGGGTATCTGGAGATTCCTGAATTATTGTGCTTTGTCATGTACCAGTAATTCTACCTCACTATTTACCTGTATGGAGGTATACTAGTGTAAGCATTTTTCTGTGGAGCACCTTTGAGTTTGAGCTATAAGATGGATTTATAGCATGGCAATATTACTGTTGGTGCAAGTCAGACTAGTGTCAGATCTTAACTAAGGCAGCAGAATTGAAACTGTATGTTAGGGGTGTGCGATATGTATCGTTCACGATACTATTGCACTCAGTGATTAACCGATATTGCAAAACTGCAATATCGGGTAATCGTGTGGAGCTTCTGGGAGGTGGGATAAAGCAGCCGAGCTCAGCACACTTAGAAAGAAAAGGAGAGAGACTCACCCGCGCAGACGCACTAACAGCCGATAGCTCATTAAAACGAAGTGAATATTCATGCGAATATTCACTTCGTTTTAATGAGCTATCGGCTGTTAGTGCGTCTGCGCGGGTGAGTCTCTCTCCTTTTCTTTGTAGCTGAGCCGGCTGCTTTATCCCCACCTCCCGGAAGCTCCACAGGCGCGCACAGGATCAAGCATCAGAGGAAGAGGAGGATTATCGGTAGTAATCGTTATCGGGTAAGTAAAAAAAAAATCGCGATATCGTTTTTTTTTATATCGCACACCCCTACTGTATGTACATGAAATCTAGCAACCTGGTCTCTAAATAAGCAATGTTTTCCACATGTTCATAAAGCAAGACTTTCCATTAAACTAGTTGTAGAAAGTTCTGTGGAAATATCAGGGAATAATGAAGACTTCAGAGTTGCACCATTACTTACAGTAATCTCTGTATTCATCTGAGAGGAAAGACAACTTACTTTACTTTAGAGCTTTTCTCTCTTTGTTACTACCGTCTCTTTCTTTTTTCTTTGCTTTCCTTACTGATCTGCTGCATTTCACTTTTTTTCTTTCTTGTTACCTGCGTATTTGACTCTGCCGCAATTCATGCTGTTGGTACTGTCCTTCTGCCTTGCACTCCTGCTCACTTTCTCCACATGCCACCTCCATTAGTAGTGAAACTGAGACTGGGGTAAATGTGCATCATCCACCCTCATGTAACACTGGCCTGTGTGAGAAGGTGGCACAAAGAAAGTCATTGTATGAAGGGACCCAAGTGAAAGAACTGTTTTAGTATGTCAAACATATACCCTCCTGAACTACACATCAGAAACATGGATGGCATGAATTATAGGAAAATTCTACCAAAGAAGATGTTTCAGTCAAAATTAAAAAAACTTTGGCAAAACTTCAACTTTTTGTAGTACGATTGCAAACAACAGGCCAAACATTGGAGTAGCTGAGGAACAAAGGGGTGAATGTCCTACAGTGGTCCAGTCATAAGCTTGATCTCTTGATCTATTGACTGACAATATTTGGCAGTGCTTGAATTTTGCTTGGTCATGCTTACTTCAAAAGACTTAGATCTGTTATTGCTGTGAATGAGGTCAGGTGGCTCCATGTAAGGTTAACGTTTCAATAGTTAAGCATACAGTTTTTTTCAAAGATTCTTAAATGGATTTTTTTACTGAAATATAAAGTGTGAACAACTACTTTAGCATGTCCTTGCTTTTAATTAAAACTATATGGAGATCTAAATTTCAGTGTATGATTTGTTATTCAGGTGCATTTTCTTCTATAAGGGAATTTTTTTAGGTTAGAAGTGGTACAAACATTGAGAAAATCAGGCTTTTATTCTTAGTAGTAGTGAGGTCTTCTCCATCTTGTTTCCAGTGAAAACCTCTTCCAGTGTGCCAAGTACTGCGGCAACAAAGGCAGGTATATATCTCTTTTTGTGTTTTTTGTAAAGATTAGGCTGTATTACTAATGGCTAAATAGTCGCAGGTCTGAATTTGCATCTGTTTGCCACTTCCCCCATGTTTGCTTATTGCGCAAACTGCAATGTGGTGAATATAAGACCAATTCGGGTGACTATGATAATTGTTCGACCAGTCTATTCGCCACTTAGTAAATAATGAGAAATTAATTTAGACTATTTTGTAGTTGCGACGATCAAATTCTATTGAGGTGAATTCACCCTTTAATCTATCAGGCCCTAACTCGCTGTTTTTCCCACAACATCTTATTCTTTTGTGTCATGGCTCTGACAGGTGGTTTCCCCAGACTGAATCACTGAATTTCTTAAACTCCATGAATGATTTACTTGTTATGTATTTATGTATATTTTATTTATAGGTTATGCAGCGCTGAACAGTTTAACAATACAAGTATAATGCAGACATAGTAGAACTGCTTAATATAGTACAGTTGAAATCAATTACAAGCCTTTCATGATTTAGATGCATTCCTGCTTCACAGTGATGTCTGCCATGAGCTGCTGGCACTCCTTGAGGCTCATGACGCTGGTTAGGCTGTTAACACTGAGCCGACCAATCCCCTCTGCCCTTCATTCCATAACGTGGCAGCAGCACATTTAAAAGTTTTCATTGGATTCTTATGTGTCTTGGCATGTTGTGTTTCTGCCTCTTATTACAGCCTCTGTATCCTCCTGCCCTGCTGCTCTGTTCAACATCTCCTGCTTTTATGGTTTCTTCTCTGTGTTATCCTAGATCTCTAATATCTACATCTCCTGCCTCTTGTCCTTCTTTTGCCTTCTACTTCATGCTCTTCAAACAGTAGTTCATTTCATTCATATTTTTATTGTGAGGTTGACAGCACAATATCTTTTAGTATTTATGCGCTGTCTCCACCTAGTGGCTAAAGGCAGCGTATATATCAAACTGGAGATTACCCATGATGCCTACTAATGAGGGTTTAAAAAACAAATTTTAATAAATAAATAAATTTAGTCCTTTCCAATTTTTAATAGAGTTCAAAGTTACATTTTATAATGTTATATGTAAAGTTTAAAAGAATTGTGCTGCTACTCTTCTTTAAAGAACTAATGTTTAGGTGCATGTTAAGTAGAGAATCATTCTTCTACCCGTGCATATTGTTTACAATAACATTTCAAATGTGTCTATAAGATAAAATCAGCATTGTCAAAGATAATCAAATTAAATTCCTTCAGTCATACCTTTAGCTAACCTGCACTGAGAATTTTCTCCTTTATGTTTGTTGTTGATGTAATAGCATTTTTTCAAACAATCATCCTTGGTGGTAGCCTCACATCTTGAAATATCCTGATGTCTCAAAGTTGATGCATTACCTTTCTCGCAGATAATAGTCTGCCCACCAGTCTTTTAGTCATTTTTCTAAAAAGTTTCTAGTGGGAAACCTATGTTGAGCTATCCTAATTCTACTGGATTTGGCATTTTTCACACATATACTAGTAAATGACATTTAAATAAGTATACCACCAAAACCCCTGTCGAGATGCTGAGCTACTTTTTCCTTAAAGAGATATTATCATCCTTCATTATTAACTAATACTATTTCAGCATGGTTCATCAATTTATTGATTAATGAAAACAGTCATTTTAATCATGTTTTTTTCAGTTGTCACCTACACACCCTGAAATAATTTTGGACCAATGGACCCATGCACAAGCAAAAAAACAACAAAAAGCTTATTCATTTTCATGGGTGCTGCTACAAAACATCTTGCAACTTAGTTTTTTTCGAATGTGGTTTAAAAAAGAAAAATGCCATGCTGCGATAAACAACATATTGAAAAATATCTTTGTGGCAGTTGCCCATTGAAATGAATGGGCCACTATTTTGTGACATGCTGTAAAAGGGCATAGTGTGCCATTGCCCTATGAGTAGCCGGTATTTTAACTAATTGTTTTTTACTTCATTAATTATAGGGCCCAAAGTAATTAAATTCATAGTAAACCATTTTGTCTTTGAAGCAGTTTCATTTTACTTTGTAAGGCAAGATTTTTGTAATTAATAAGTAAATGCTGCAAACTGTAAAGTATGACATTTCTTTTTGCATAGCCATTGCAGTGGTTTTATTTTAAAATCAATTTGTTATCAAGCAGCTACTTCTATTAGGCTTAACATTTGGCCTTCGATTCAGCCAATACAATGGACTACTTCGGATCCATCATTTCAGATTGTTTGCAGACAATTTTAGTTAGATGGCCTTTCACCTTAGAAAGTTCCCTTTTTTTACTGACGTTTAGATGGAGGAGCCCATGCCATAATTAGTATGATCTGTTAATTAATATTTTATTAATTATTTTATTTCAGTTGGAATTTTAACATTTGTTAAGATTGTTTCCCTTTATCATGCAACGCAGTAAACAAATATCAATATATGGAACTCTCTAGTTAAAATAAATATTCCCCTAGTCTGCTAAGCTCATTGTGGCACATTAATGTAGCTAAACAATTGCTGCATTGGAGCATCTAATTGTGTTGCAAAATGTCACCAAGATGTGAAATGCATGTGCTCTGGTGCTGTAGTCCAATGAGAACATATTAGGGGCTCTGTAACAACTTTGCTTATGAGCCATTGTGTTTCTGGTTAAACAGTGGTCACCAATAGAACACTTCAACAAAATAACATTATACCCAAGTATCATCATGGTTCAAAATACGAATAAAAGAACACTGGTCAAAAGCAGTATGTTCTCAGTTACAATGCAAAATGATTTATATTAGTAATAGATCCCATTAGAATCTCTCTTAAGAAGGCTTCTATTTTACATCTGTAAGTCCATTCCATTGAGTCTACATAGGTGTCTAATCAGTTGGCTGCAAAGTAGCCTCAAGCTAAGGCTACATTGTACATTTTTTGCTTGCATTTTTTTTTTTGCTTCCATGAGGTTGGCACGCGAGCCGTCACCAAAGCTACCTTCAGTACAGGCCGCAGATCCGATCTGACAGTTTTCATGTCGGATCTGTGGCCTGCACTGATGGAGCACTCGCTCGCCAGGGAGCTATTCTCCCCCAACACATGCACGCTCCTCCCCCAACGCAGGCATGATGACATCACTCATCAGCGCCAGCACTTCGGGGGACGGCACTGGTGAGTGACGTCACCTTTTTGGCACTTCATGCCAAAAAGGTTAGCCACCACTGGAATAGAGGATGTTATGATAATAGAGTACCTTATATACCCATAGGATAGTAAGCAGACAACCAAGTGGAAGTGACAGGCTTCCCAACCATGCTTGCATTTACCAGATATCAATGGTAGTAAAGCATATAATATACATGTATGGGATTCATAATCCTTCATCGAATATAATCCCACAAGGTACATCAGTGGAGCTATAGGAAAAAACCATAGATTTCCAATCAGGACTGAGCCAAGGTTTTTTTGCGCCCTATTCAAAGTAATGAAATCGCCCCAATCTCACCCCCAGTCCTTGATGACTGACACTTGCCCACACACATCTGCATAATCCGACTATCAGACTCTTAGCCTGCTGCAACGCTTAGTAGGCCAGTAGTGCTTCTATACAGTGGTGGCCCAATGATCTGATTCTTATCCTCTGTGTGCTGCTCTGTCTGGGATCTCAAGGGACTAGAATCAGATCATTGCCACCTCTGCATAGAAGTACTAGCAGAGTGCAGGCATCCATCCCTGCTGCTTTCCTTCCCATGCTGCTCTTCATCCCCTGTTGCCCCTCTCCATGCTGCTTTCCTTTTCCTTAAGCTACCTGCCCCACAATACCCCCCCCCCTCTTCCCACACTGTGCTGTCACCACAACTCACTTAACACACTGTGCTGCTCCCTCCTTCTTACTCCCTACCTTCTGAAGTAGGGGGGCACTATCTTCGTGCTCGCCCACTTCTTTTTCCCTGTCCCTACCTCCCTTCTCTGTGGCACAGCTCTGTCTGCTGTAGAGCTGAGAACTACACTGCTCCCCTCCTCAGCAATGATTTAGCTTCCTGCCAATCACAGGAAGTTAGATCATTGCTGGGGGGAAGAATGCTGTAGAGCTCAGCTCTACAGCAGACAGAGCTGGGAAATGATGGAGGAGGAAGGTAGGGACAGGGAAAAGGAGGGGGACGAGCATCAAGATAGCTCCCCCCACCTGCAGCGCCCTAGGCAGACGCCTACTCTGCCTACCCCTCAGCCAGCCCTGTTTCTAATAGTGTAGTATGAAAATGAAATAAGTTTATTGAATAAAAATAAACATACTCACAAAATGGAATTAAAAGAAAGCATGTTGACATTAAAAACTGTAAAAACTCAACACATTTCGCCTATTCTTATCAGCTTTTTCAGGAGTAAAGAGTTAAGTAGGATGAATCTGAGAGATTCTTGCGATGTGAATATTATCAGTCTGGATAAGAATGCATTTTAACATGGTTTTTAGGTAACTGTGGGAAGAAGGCTGTCTGTTTTACATTTGCTGCATTAGCCTAACTATGCCACCCCCAACCCAGCTCTGCTTCACAAAACCTTCATAGTTTTTTTTTTACTGCTGCTGAAGCCTATCCCCAAATTCAGAAAGTATTACCTTGCAGAGGTATATGTTCCTTAAATATGTAGTAAATATACATATGTGATTTTTAGGTAATGATTCAAAATGTGTTGTTCAGTAGACGTGCCCAATGCACAAAAACTGTACATAATTTCCTATATGAATTTGTATAGTGCATTATACAGTATATAACCATTTGTATTGCATTTTCCTAGGCTATCTGATTGAGACAGCCAAAGAACAGTCGCCAATCAGTTATTCCTATTCCTGTTCTTTGCTCAGTAATACAGTGTCCCTGTGTGATGACTTTAATAAATATAAACTGAAATCTGTTTTTATAGGGGAACTGAACATCCAGGCTTTTCACTCAAGTACTTGTAAAACAGTAGTTATGTAACCTAAACTACCACATAATCCTAAAATCCACTGCTTGATTATTGTAACACATTATAATGTTCCAGTATATTACGTACAAGCTTTGTGCAAGGGAAGGGGTTAATGGTATTCTAAACGTTCACATTGTTTTGAAGAGACTGTGCAAACATGAACTGAATGGAACAAGTAAGTGAATGGAACATGTTGTTCCTCTTTCAGCACAGACAATCTGTGACCTCATAGGGAAGGGCAGTCTGTCCAAGTGCACAAGAGGAAGTGAAAAAGGATTTGGGACAAGAGCCAGAAAAAAAGCAGTTTTGATTTGAATTTGTTTCTATATATATATATATAGAATATCATAATGTTTGTATGAAACAATACAGTGTTAGTCTAGAGATTAAACACTTTTTGTTGTTGCCTTTGCAGAAAGACTAAGTTGTCATTGCATGTTATCAGAGTAGTATCCATCTAGTCTTCCATTACATACATATTTCTGTGGGTGCTTGTTTGTCTGCAGCCTTCGATTCCTAAGGGGAGGGAGAGTGCTGAAGTTATGCCAGAACTGATTCTAGTATTAACCTGTAATTTCTCCCTAGCTATTTTTATGCCTTTCTGTGCTGAGTCACACAAACACAGTGGGGTTATTTACTGAATGCTGTCTCGTGACTTACATACACATGGTGTTATAATGCAGGACATACACAGGACCAGCACAGCCAAGGACAATATTAACTCATACTGTTTTGGCAGAGTCGGAATATTAATGAATGGTTTAAATATAATTTATAATAATTTTCTTTAACTTTTAATTTCTTAATAAGGAGATAAATACAAATTAAGCTAATAAAAATAAAACCGTGTAATGTTTGTAAATATATGTTAAAAGTCTGCCATTCTTCCTAATCAGTTTGCTAAATTAGAAGTATACTTACATATTTTCTAGCTGCAATGATATTGATTGTTTTCTTTTATTTGTAGGTATCAGTTTTATGGGAACCAAAGTGCTTGTGACAAGCATGGAGTGGAAACTTTTTCAGGAGGCTGGTTTCATGTGGTGGATTAGATTTAACTGAACAATGTCTAGCACCATATGAAATCAGTGTCCTTAGAAGGTGAAATCCTACACTGCCGAGATGCCCAGTGGAAAGTGCCATTTATTTAGCCAAACAACAACCCACAGTGATGTCTGTTCTTTATTTATTTATTTATTTATTTGATTCTGTATTCCACATGTCATTTATGATAAAAATCCACTTTCTGTTTCAGAATTTTTATCTTAAATATAAAACCTTTCAATTTTGTATTGATACTATTTAATATATTTAAGTATTTAATAACATGTAAGCAATTAACCTCATAGGATATGTTTTGTTAATGACTTTGTTAATGCATGGTTTGTATAATTCTGCTCCACTGAAGAAATAAATCAGTTGGATCTTTTTCATTTTTTTCACGTGAATCTACTTAAAAGAGACTATGCCACATAATGCCAAATATCATTTTTAGGCTACATACCGGCAATATGAATGAAGAAAAGACGGAATTCACGATAGTCCGAAGTGAGGTGCGGAGTCTTCACCTCACTTTGGACTATCATGAATTCCCCCCAATGTCGCCATTGTTTACCATTTTGGTTGCCATTATTGTCATCGTAGAACATTCAATTAATTGGCAGAAAATTCCTACCTCATGCTGGTATTTGGTTGCCACATTTCTGAAGCCTTTTGAGTACAATGTTGCTAGAATAATAGGAATTTGTTTGGTGAAGTCAAAACCACTAATTTTGAATGATAGATGGCAAAGTGGTGCATAAATGTGGCCAGTGTCATTTTGTGAATTCACCACATTACAGAAAAAAAAAGGAATAAATATATTTATGGCAAATTCACTCATGGGACATTTTGCAGATTGATAAATTACCCCCTCAATCACTACCCACATATTACTGTATATTTAATATTTCTATGTAGATGATATTACTTAACTTGTATCACTTGTGTGGCTTATGCGGTTAGTATATGAAGAATGGGACTTATGATTTGACAACAAATTTCTGTGGAAAGCAAATCATTGACCCCTTTAGAGGATGACCGGTTTCTTCTGGTGTTCAGAGTCTTATGTATTTTCTAGCACCATTTGAAATCGGTTATAATGACTGGGGAAAAACGCACATATTAATGAAGATGGAGATACAGATTGGTCATTGTCTACCTTTGCAAAGCCTCTGGTATTTTTTTTTTTATTCAGATAGTCTTTGAAATCTCAAATTAAAGATTGTGTTGTAACTTCTTTAAGAATTATGAGAATGTGACACTGTATTTGGCCTTATTTATCTACATGAAAAAATAACTCTGGATATGGTTCTGGGGGTTCAGCATAAGGATGGCTCACTTAGACAAACCTCCCACCTCACTCAGTGGGAAAAGGGAATCATGACTAATAGCTCAGAGGTAAAAGAAAAAAGGGGGGAATATAGGGGGCGCTATAAATAATGTGCAAAATCTGAAAAAAATGTTCAAAAACAATGTTCACAATAGGAAAAAACAAAAAAGTGAGTGTCCCCAGTTTCTTGATTGCAGCCTTTTCCGAAATTTGAATTGTGCTTCAACAACTTCTTGAATGTGAGAACAAAAACAAAAAAACTAGGAAAAAGTGCAAAAATACACTGCACTAAGTGCCTTATCAAAAAATATTTTATAAGTGGCCAATAAATATTATGGTGAAAATAGAAGGTGAAAATAAGAATTTATTGATAAACAAATGACACCAAAAAGTGACATTCAGAATAGTGTTCAAAATTATGCTCACCAGATATAGTTGTAAACTGAGCCTTGAACTGGTTTTCAGTACTAAATGGATGTAATGACCCACAACCTTCAACCAGGCAGCTTGTTCTAATACACCCAGCTCCTCAGGAAGTTGATGTAATCTAACCAAATAATACAGCCAGGGAGTTCCCAATTCTAACTCTCCTGAAGAAGCATAGTATGCGAAACGCGTAGAGAGGTATGGACTAGCTATATATTAGCTTTTTTATCCGTTTTATCCTGGCTGTATTATTTGGTTGGATTACAGTTCACTGGATTTTTTTTGCATTTTTGCAATTCTGCTTTAAATAGAGACATTGATTTGGCTGTTATACAACTTCCTTATTTGGAGCATTTTTTATTCCAAGTTTTTTGCCTATGTGAATGTTTTTTATTGTTGCTATCCCAATAAATATCTATTTTTATCATGTAACTGTTTGCATCATGTCCCATGAGTGTTGAAAGGCTGTGATACAGTGTTTAGTGGTTATAAACCACTTTTTGTGAGTTGACATCAACTTCCTGAGGAGCTGGGTATATTAGAACAAGCTGCCTGGTTGAAGGTTGTGGGTCATTACATCCATTTAGTACTGAAAACCAGTTCAAGGCTCAGTTTACAACTACCGGTATATACGGTGAGCATAATTTTGAACACTATTCTGCATGTCACTTTTTGGTGTCATTTGTTTATCAATAAATTCTTATTTTCACCATAATATTTATTGGCACGTTTGGGTATTGCACCACTTGTAAAATATTTTTTGATAAGGCACTTAGTGCCGTGTATTTTCGCGCGTTTTCCTAGTTTTTTCATTTTAGTTCAGAGGTAGTTACTGATTAGTGGAATTTTAGGTGGGGAAACTTGCAATTCTACAATGGCACATCCTACTTTTACCTGTCCTGTTTATGTTATTGTCACAGCTATTGTTTAGTTCCTTGGGGGTGGCTGGTCCTGCACCAGCTGAATGTATGGACTAATTAAGCTTAGGGATTCAAACTGGGTAGAATGGCTTATACAATAAGGCATAAGCTTCTTCAGAGGTGTTTCCTAGAATCTGCCTAAAAATTGGACAAAACAACATTTATGTGGTAAAGTGACAACTGCCTTGAATGTTGGAAGAAAAGAGAGGTTTAGCAATGCTAGATTGCTGATCTGCTTTGAGACTTCCTATAGTTAATATCTTA
Organism: Pipa parva; assembly: GCA_019650415.1. Classification (NCBI taxonomy): domain Eukaryota; kingdom Metazoa; phylum Chordata; class Amphibia; order Anura; family Pipidae; genus Pipa; species Pipa parva. The sequence goes on from WMED01001211.1 coordinate 15,948, forward strand.
AGTACATTTAGTTTAATTATGGAGATACAGGGCTGGTTGCTAATTGCATATATTCCACCTACTTGGTATAGCATTTGTAGACAGTGTTATATATTTCCTGTTACCATCATCTGGGTCTAGGCTGTCCAAAAATTGTGCTTATTGCACAAATATACAGTATTTACCCATATTGATGTGACTACCTAGTGAATCTTGGGAAAATAATTTGTTCTTGTTACTACTGCCTCCCCTTTACTTTTATAATAAGGAAACAACCATACAACACACCTTCATAATATGAAGGTTTTTGTTTGTTTGATACTTAACCATGCAAAGAATAAAGTCTTTTGAAGCCCAATACAGGAATTGGCTAAGAACCAGCAAAGTGAGGGGCAGAAATAGGTAATGGTGCAAAAGCCTGGCCCAGAACGTCTGTCTAGTTCAAAGGCTGGTATAATCCCTATAGATATTAAGGACACTGACAAAGAGGGTAAAGTAAAGCAACTGTACTATATAATGTGAAATCGGGGTTTTGTACATAAACACATATATATATATATAGCCAATCAAATATGTTATAGTAATTGTTAATTACTTGGTCATAATTAGTCATGGGAGTAATCATATTTATGTATGCGCCGAGGATATAAAAAACATTACTCTAGAACAGACAAATGCTGTACTGAGCAGACCACACCAGTTTGTGGAGAAGCCTCTGCTACTTGTTTGCTGATTGTTGTGACCTGAACCATGCACATTTTGATTGTAAGCCTGTTCTAATTACTACCAAATGAGTTAAGTAACTTGTACCTTGTTCTTACTGAGATAATGTATGGTGATTTACTATAAATCATAGTGAGAATCACTACTATTGGTGAACTAGATCAGCATTTACCTTAATTTACTGTGATTTACAGTAAACTATTTTCAGTTACCCAGTATAGATTTACCGTAATCTTATAAGAGATTATTGCTTCATCAGTCACTATCCTATCTCAGACTTTTGTTAATCATGGATGAATCAGATTTTGTAATCAAATATTGTTCTTTCATATCTATATTTAATATTTGTTGATTATCTGCTGATTTTGAACAAACCAATTGCATAATGAAAACACCTAATTTATTTCAAATAGAGTATTGGAAAACTACAGTCTGGTTGTAAGACTGGAATAATTGCCAAGTGCAAAGCCTACAAATTTTAAAAGACCCATTATCACAGTAGTGGAGCTTAGCTTGTAATTGTGGTCTTGATTAGTGTTAGTCCCTAATTTCCGTTAACTAAACCATAAGGGATAGATTGTTAACAGAAAAGCTGAAGCTTGCAATAAAAGTTTATCATTTTGGAGATGCTAGATGTTTATTTTCAGTTATAAAGATTCTTTTAATTAGTAGGATATGTCCAGTTCAAGCAATTTAAATATCACTAATGTGTTAAACACAGAGGTTTACAAAAACAAGTTACTAGATAAATCAAGGAACTCTCTTAAAGGGGAACTAAAGGTATAAAATAAAAATATTAAACCACTTGCTTTATATTGAGATGAATTGTTACAGTCACAGCATGAACTGTGCTGTAATTACCCAGGACCGATGCTTAACTTCACAGCACTGAATGAGCCAGAAGCTAGTGTGAAGCTCCATTTGATTTACCAGCAGTGAAAAATGGTTTAAACCTTATCCCGTTCATTGTGGGGGCCAATGAGAACGCTCTCCACAATGAGCATGATGATGTGTGAGGCCGGTACAACCAAGGGGGGAAGACTCGAGTGCTCTCGCCGGGAGGGGAATCCCTTTAATGCGCATACTGATGTCCGCGTGCAGGACATCAGCATGTGCATTTCAGTTTTTCCGAAGTGAGGCGAACACGACGCACCTCACTTCGGAGCATAGTGAATTCCCCCCAAGTGAGAAGAGCTTCGTGCTGGCTACTGTGTCAGCCTACGTGCTTTGAAGTAAGCATTGGTGCTGGGTAATTACACCACAGTTAATACTGTGACTGTAATGATTCATCTCAATATAAGGTAAGTTGTTTACCACTTCTTTTTTATTTTATACCTTTAGATCTCCTTTAAGTTTTCATTTGTTTTCTATCTGTGTAAAGCGGGTGCCACTATTATAAAGCCCTGCATGTGTCCTGTAGAATAGTTTCTGTATAACCACTCTGGGATTACTGTATATTCCAAAGCCAATTATTTTGCAATGCTCACAATACTAGAAATCAAGGAAAATGAAGCAATCATACTGCTCTGCAGAAAATGCCAGGCTGTGTTTGTACAAAAAAAAACAAAAAACTTTCATGGGATTTAAAGAAAACATATTACAGAATTATGGAGCAGTGGAAAACAAACTGTTTGTTCATTGGTTTCAAGGAATTCTGTCTAACACAACAAACACATTTCTTTCTTAAGATGCAAGGTGCGACCTTCACATTGCATAATTTTGTTACCAAACATTACATAAACATTCAGCTAAGTGCTCACGTTACAGAAGAGTGAATTGTCTCATCATGTTCTGTCTTTTGCAGCAGCTTTATTTAGTTGGACTTTCCACTAGTCTAGAGAAGTATGGAAAGTATCAAGTAATAACTGATTTTAAAATTATGAATCAGGATGTGTTGAGGAAGTGCCACGTGTCAACATGCCACATTTCTGATAAGAGGAGAGACTGAAGTGAGAGTGCAAATGAACGTACAGGTATAAGGATATATATTGCAGAGTGCATCATTTACCCAGGACCTTCGGCAACTCTGGCTGTAGCCCTCCTACCTCCTGCGTCAGGCACAGATAACATTGTTAATTTTACATTACAAAAACTACTCTGGGTGAAGGATTCTATGCAGTAGGGTATTGGCAAAATAAAATTATATAATAGCAGAGAAATCAAATCACAATAATAATACCATAGAAAATGTTAATTTGGGGATAAATTATAATAAAAAAAAATCATAGGATAGGTTTTGATTTTTCATCCCTTTAAATAAAACTATGAAAAAGTATTTTGAAGGTACCAAAAGAAGGCTAACTGGTTCAGTGTCCATCCCTCCTGCTGAATATTCCAAATAATATATAAATGGGAACAAATGGATAGGGCTCTCCAGTGCTCTATATTCTACACCTTTCAAGAGGATTTAAGGGGTTATTCATAAAAGTGCAAATTGTGCATTTATGTTTATTCACCAAAGGTCCTTATGTTCTGCACTGTGGCAAGCAAGGGTAGACAGCATGGACCATCATCTAGGGAACTATCAATGCTGCTGGGTGCCCTTTCCCCAGCTCACCTCATCTCTGCTGTGGTGCAGCACTCTTTCCTCTGCACTCCACGAGCTTGTCACTTCCTCAGCTCTGCTCTTCCTGGGGCTGGGGAAGTGAGGGCGGGGCAGCACTGTCCTGCTGGACGTGCCTAGGTTTCATGGGACCAGCGCGGTATGAAACCTTGTCTCAGTCTCGCCGAGACTGGAATCCCTTTAAAGCGTTCGCAGATGTCCACGTGCAGGACATCAGTGAGCGATAACAGCATGTGCGAAGGATCCGGAGCTCACTTTGCACATTGCCAAATTACCCCCTCTATCCTCAGATAATTTTTAAAACCCAATTTATCTCAGTGGTCCCCAATCATCTTAGTCTGACACTGAGGCATCCCCCAGTGACGTGTTGCCCTGCAATTCCAGGCTAATATCACTTTAGCCACACATTTTATGCCCTCCTCTCTGTGTTTTCTTCATTAGTCACTACTTTATGTCACCATTCTCCTATTCTCTAGCCAGTGTCGGACTGGTCCAACAACACATAGGAGAAATTCATGGTGATCCCAGGCCTCATTTGGCCCTCTTGTAGTTTCAAACCACACTTATGACATGTGTTCCGGAGGTAAGTGTAAAGAAGGTAAAGGTCTGGAGACAAAAACTAAAATTAAGTAGGAACTGAATTGGGGAATGAAGAGAAAAGAAAAAAATCTTTTGCTTATTGGGCTCTTTTCTTGTTTCTTGGTGAGCCCTAGCACTCCAATCAAACACTGTCTCTAGCAATGGACAATAAAGAGATTATACCTTAGGAAAACATTTACTAGTCCTTGTATACATTGCCAATAAAATATGGACATAGGTCATTTTGCACAATAAATCATATTTATCTGCATGTTATTTTATTTCTGCTTATTCAGATATAAAGTGGCAGCATTTTCCATAGCACGGTACATAATAAGGGGCACATTCAAGTTAAGGCAGTAAGTAGAAACTGCATTAGCAAAATTTAATAAAATAAGAGGAATGAATTCCCTGGCAGCAAGTTAATTTACTGAAGAACAGCTGCTATACTTCACCCTGAATACAATGTTCACCTTTAGATTCCAGTGAACAGGGCCCTCTAGTGTTCAGATTATCTGGGAAACAAAGAAATGTGTAACTATTGTTTTCATAGGATAGAGTGGTCGTGTTAGTTCACAGATACAAAAAGAGATGAGTATTGCGATATTCGGTGATACTTTTTTTATTGGACTAACAGTTTAGTTAAACGAGCTTTCGAGAGGTCTTTCCTCCCTTCATCAGGTTACAAGCAATACTTTGTATTGTTTTCATAATCTATAACTGGTCCAAATACTGTCCCTTTATGCAAATGGCTCTGGCTTAGATATCTAAGCATGATGGGATGTGAAATACTTAAATTGTATTTACACAAAATGTGGGCACACTCAAATTTATAAATCTGTATGCGGGTACAATGGGGGACAAAGCATAACATATACATGTCAGGGGATCCTTTTGTCTCTTACGTATGTGTGAAATGCTCAATTGAACAGTAAAGTCTCAACATTTATTTTGTCCTGTTAACTATATTTGTTATTGCATATATTTATTTTCATGCATTTTCAGTTTATAGTCACTTTGTTACAGAAACTAGTTGCACACTCCTTTTATAGCAGGATCAATTAGAGTAATTTGGTTTGGAAGTTCTGAAAACAGAATTGCAAATGGCCAGCATCTCACTGAGACTGCAAGCAAGTTTCTGGTATTCTCAAGCCTGACACTCAAATACATTCTATTGGTTCTGCAGCAGAGGATTAGAAGAGAGAGGAAAGGTGGTGTATTTCAGTATGAGCAAAAAATTGTTGGTGACTTAAGTCTTTCAAATCAGGAACCATATCTATTTGAAAGCATCCACCATTTACAAAGCTCCTGGTTCAACTTCAAACATAACCCCCTGTCAATGCCACAGTCTATCTATCTGCTTTTTACCTCTGTGTAGTCAGTTCAACCACACTCCAGGAGACTTTTTCAATGATTTATTATTGCCAAGGTGATTCAGCTTTTCAGCCTGGATTCATAGACCTTTTGTTACTGAAAGGTTGATTTACTTGGACAATAAATCATTGAAAAAGTCTACTGGAGCGTGCTTTGCTGAGAACTGACTATAAGGAGATAAAAATCAGACAGACTGTGCTAAATCTTGTACTGCGCATGCTCTATTTGGTGAAACTGTCAGGAAGAGTAAGTGAAGAGGATTGTGGCTCCTGCCAAGAACAGAAAAGAACAGCAGCACTGGAGCTTAAAAGTAGGATCAGTATGTTTCCCCTCCCCCTTGCTAATCACCCATTCACAAAACAAGATATTGATACTGATCAAAAAGGGCTCCATTGGCAGTAATGTAAAGTGTAGTGGTATTAACGCATCAGTATTTATCGATATCAATACATTTTATTCAACGTTACATAAATTAGGGATGATTGGAAATGCGATGGGGAAAAAATGGGGAAAAACCTGAAAGCAGAACAAATTGTTGAGAAGACAGATCGAAATGGCCTTATTAAATATCCCCCATAGATATCAGATGTTTGAATCAACCTGTGAACTATTCCAAAACTATGCATTCCATAATCTGTATTAACTTGAATCTCTATGCAACCCAATTAAAAATGTCACCAAAAACCAAACTGATTTACAGAGTCGATTGTCTTATATTTATGCCAATGCTTAATTGCAGTTAATTAGAAATACCACAAGTTCAGTATGTTTTACAGTTTGTCAGCAAATTAACAAACTTCTTGTTTACTTTCACATGGGAAAACATTCCTTTCTGCCCCCTAGTGGTGTATAGAATGCATCAACATGCTATTAAATGTCCTTGCTGATTTCAATAACCCGCAATGTTATGATCTTAAGCAACCATCCAAACCTTTCTAAAGTACTCCAGGGGAAGAATATTTCAGAATTTCACAGCTATAAGAGTAAAGAACCCTTTTCAAAATTTCAGAATATTTTTTTTTCTTTTAACCTCAGAGGGCGCCCATATTTATATTGTGTTGTTCGCAATGTGAATAATTTATCACAATATTACCTATAAGAGCCAGTTAAATGTTGTTTGTTTAACACTCTAGGCAAAGATCTTCAACATTGCTAGCATGGAGGCTGCAGATTGCCATTGTACTGTATTATCTCATCTATGTTCCACCAGAAATCCCATAGATAGATATAGTTAGATATATTTTTTGTCAGTTCTACTTATGTACATGAGCACATACAAGGATTGAAATTTCGTTTCTCATCTCTCCAGCATACATGACAATGGGGATAGGAATATAAATTACAAAAACCAGTAGGCAAAGTAAAAGTGCAAATGCAGATACCATAATATAAACAGAATACAATAAAATAAGTAATGGGAAGTGAAAGTGTGTATTAAAGAGAAAAAGGGGGGTGAGAGGGGATGATTGAGCTTGGAGGCAGATTAAGTCACTGAATACTTACTGAATTTACAAGGTCATAGGGAGTAGTGATAACAGGAGGGGAGGCTAAGAGGTGAGAGTGGGGGGAGGGAAATAAGGGGGGGAGGCAGAGCAGGGAGAGAGTTCAGAGCTCTTACAGCTTTACAGCTTGGTGGGTGAAACTGTTCTTCAGTCTACTAGTCCTAGCCATTAAACTGCGCATAATCCCATATCCCTTTTCATTATAGTTTCACTCAGTTTTACTCTCCTTAAGGTGTTTGATACTAGCAAATTGTTAGTCCAAAAATTCATAACTTAATTCCTGTCTACATTTATTCTCATGTGCCATGTAGTTGCCAAATCACTTTATATTTTAAGTTTAGATTTTAATTTACCAACTTCCTCCACTGAATTTATTTCCCTGCATAGCTTGGTGTCATCTGCAAACACAGAAGCTGTATTTTTGTATGGCAGACTCTGTTTCCTTTATAAACAATAATAAATTAAAACTGGGCTTATTCGTGGCACGAATAAGCGCCCAGTGCGCGAAACGCGTAGGCACAGCTACCTTGTTTTTAACCTCATTTTATTGATCCATGGGGTCCGAATAAAGTAACTTTATTACACATTTGGAGTGCCGGATTCTGTTGAATATACGTACATGGAAGGTCCGCATTTATCCTGAGCACCCGTCTACTACCGAAGCAGGATTGAGCGGTTAGTATTACTGTTAATTGAACAATAGCTGTAGAGCAGAGCCCTAGGGTATGCCACTTAAACAGTGGACCATTCAGAATTAAAGTCATTGACAACATTTCTTGGGAGATTTTCCTTTAGCCAGCTTCTATTCACAAATCACACTTTTAAACCAATGGATTTTAGTTTTAAAACATAAATGATCAGATGCCACTTCATGTCTATTCTCAAGAATCCATATCTAAATAATAGTAAAAGAAAAACTGTGAGCACCTTTTTGGCTAAACGTCACACACTTTTACAATACTTCCTGACCTTTTTATTAAAGAAATTGTATTGATGTACCAAAACAGGGAAAACTGAATCACTACTGTAGCCAATAAGCTTTAGATATTGGTCAAATAACAGTATAAAAATGAGTGCTTCAATACTAAATAGGATGGTACTTAATTTGAGAGAGGGAAATTGGTAAAGATTTAAATAATAAGGGGGTTATTCAGCAAGGTGCGAACTCACCTTGCGATGCTTCGCCTCAGCTCGCACAGACTGTTACGCGCTCGCTGATGTCCTGCATGTTGACATCAGCAAACGCTTTAAAGGGATTCCAGTCTTGCGAGGCGACTCGAGTTGAGCCTCGTGAGACTAGAATCCCTTTAAAGCATTCGCTGATGTCAGCGTGCAGAACATCAGCAAGGACGTAACAGTCTGTGCGAGCTGAGGCGAAGCATCGCAAGGTGAGTTCGCACCTTGCATAATAACCCCCTAACGGACTTAGGCTGTATGCTAAAACAGTTAACAGAGGATAAATGTAATAGTTTACTGGGTTTCCAAATTAAGTCTGAGTTTTAATATAAAATATCTCAGGTAAAAACATTTTAGAGTGGGGTTTGTTCAGTGAAATGAGTAAATTGGTCATTGGTCTGATTACTTTTACAAGGCACCGAAAATGGCAAAGTCTGGGAAAGAAGAGCAGGAGAGTACTCTAATTTATACTTCATTTTTTTTTATTAGGGTTTCAGATCTCAGCTACAGATTTCATTTTGACAAATCTTTTGAGTTTTCCTGGGCTGTTATACTACATATCTAGCCAAGTGATCTACTGCATGGTTATGGAGAAAATGAAATATCCAGTAATTTACTAAACTCAATAACATAAGGAACAATGGAATTATATGCCAGGTTACCTAGGATTCAGGTTGGAGATTGTTGTAGCATAGAGAGTAAAATCACTTCACGTGTGGCAAACCTACAGCTCCAAGCTATACCGTTAGTTGCTTTATACAAGAACCCTTTCCTCTATAAAGCATCTTGCATAGCCGCTGCCTGTCCAGAGCTCTAAATATCATCAGTGATGCCAATCACCCTAATCATAATCTGTTTTCCCTTCTCCCCTCTGGAAGGCGTTACAAATGCCTTAACTCTAGGACTAATAGACTTAGAAAAAGCTTCTTCCCTGATGTCATTGTCAAATTTAACCTCTCCCTGCTCCACACAATAGCCTCCCCCCAGTCCACTGCAATACCCTGTCCCTGGTCCTGGATAAACAATCTGCATTGCATGTCTTTGTATTTATTCAAATTATTGATTACACTTTTCCTTTCTTTCCTCTAATATTTATTTATTCTTCTTTTATAAGATATATTTATATATGGACGCACTTTAATTTCGCTGGTATGTATAGATGTACTATTCAGTGACAATAAACTCATCTAATCTAATTTTTCATCTGTAGTTCCAAATTAGTGCAAAAAGTGGTTTCTGCTTGATCTCTGCAAGTTTGTTCATAAAGAACTCAGTCTAAAATAAAATGATATAATGTTCACAGATTGACATCTAGTGTTAAATTTGAAAATTGCAGGTCTTTTAAATTACAAAACAACGTTTCTTGTCTAGAGGTTTCAGTGGTCTCCTTGGTGTACAATTTAAATTGCTCAGTTTTTACTAATAAGTAAGAAATGAGATATTTAATAGTTGATGTTACTTCTAAATAGACAAATAAATTTGTAACATTACTATGTCTACGGTCTTTCGTTGTTAAATAAAGAGTGGGAAGTGAGAAAAAAACATAAGTGCTTACTTATTACAATAGGTATAGCGCCCCTCAATAACCAGTGAACGGAGTGTAATATATGCAATAAATGCTAAAATAGACAATAATTTAAATTTAATAAAAATAAACCTTAAAACAAAATAATTAAAAAAATGAAAAAAAAGTCACAAAGTCTACAAATGGTCCTGGAAAAAACAAGTGAAGTCAGTAAATTACTTGAACCACAAAAAGGTAATCTGCCAAGATACCTCAGGGAAATGGATGTGATCAATGTACGCTGAAACTCAGAGAATTGGGGCAAAGGCTGGATAAAACAAAGACAAAAGAGGTACAAAATAGTGGTACTCTCCTAGTGTGATACCGTATGGATTCAGTACAACAGACAATAGGTGTGTGAATAAAAATAGTAGAAACAGAGTTGTGATATGGTCAAGTGCAAGGGTGTCTAGTTCTTCCCTTTAAATGGTGCATCTATGTATATACAAGGTGTAGATACACTTTTTTATTCGTGTGTATGGGGGTACTATTATTAAATTAGTACTATTGAAGCGAGCCCCCCTCCCCCCCATGTAGGTGTACTCACCAAATGCAAGCAAATAATTGCCTTGAAAGAACCAGTGTTCTACAGGATAAGAACATATGACAATTCCCCCTTTTGGAGTGCATATCCAGTATCTGGAAATCAGTGGCGGATACTGGTCTTTCAATAAGGGGAAGCTCACTTTGTCATACCAGGACAGCTGAAAAGACCTGTTACTTCTACCGACCTTTTGCACCAAATGAATCTGAGGAGTTGATCTGCTCTGCTGTTTAACTCTAAACAAGACTATAAAATGGCTTTACTAAAATCCTGTCCACAGCATTCACACTGTCTGACATTATGTGCAGCTTTCTGAATGAAAAAAAAAAAAAAAAAGGTTGTTGCAAATCAGAAAGAAAGATTGCTGATTCGCACATTTCACTGTCAATGAAAAAGGGATTCATCTTCAGACAGATCATCCAATCAGCATGCGGAAGCTGAGCTTCCAGGCCAACCCACTGCTTCATAGATTCCCAGAGAAGCTGAGAGTCTGATGGGAGGGACAAAGCACAGCATTTATCCAATGACTCATCTTGTTTCAATCAGCATGCAGACTGAACTTTCAGGCCAGCCCACTGCCCCATAGACTCCCAGAGAAGCTGAGAGTCCGGGAGGGATAAAGCCCTGCATTTATCTGATTACTCATCTTGTTTCATTGCACATTTGCTTTGCTATTGAATTCTGTGGAAGCTCAGTGTCCACACTGTTTAAAGCACTGTGAATCTGCAGGAATGGGTGAGAGGAAATGACATGTACATACTGTACTGTTGTATATATTTGATCACTTATTTCTTTTGTCATTTTAGAGGAAGCTGAGCTTCCCTTGCAGTCTTAGAGAAAATGCCACTACTGGAAATCGACATCCGGACAAAGGTACCAGGAGAAATGGAGAAATGGGAATAGTATCAGGATAAAAGAACAGATCTTCTGCAAGGACAAGTAATAATGAGACCAGTATAGGCAGGAAATACTGGACACCTGAAATTCAATCTGATACTGTATCTCTGCCTCCTGGCAGTTTAATCTTGGATTTGATCTAGCAAACTAGAGCTGATCATGTTTCCACCTGAACCCGGTGCTACTCCCACTTTTTAAATTTAAATTGATAATGTACTCCTTAACCCTGTTTTTCTGCATGATATCTTGGTGTGATTTTTGACTACTCTACCTTCTTTTCAAAGCACATTATTACAACTGCTAAAACATGACATTTTTTCTTTGTAACATAGCCAAATCCCCCCCCCCCCTTTTTCTCCATCAACTACTAACACTGTGATGCATGCATTCATCTTATCCCACTTAGACTAATGCAACATTCTTCTAATTGACCTAACCCTCTTCAGTCTATGCTGTGAGAATACTTTCCCCACAAGGGACCAGTTTTTAAAAAAAAAATCATATATTCCCTTAACTTCATCGACTGGAAAAATGTCCTGTTTTTCAAAACATCTTTAATATACATTCTGGGATTTAGAAATCTTATGGGAATAAAAGAACTATAAATGGGAGAAAACTTATATGGATGAGTGAAAATGTAATGGGGAAAGGAATAACAAACTAGAGGGTAAAGTAATGAATACAAACAAGTAATGTATTCTATTACAAATGGATCTAGATCAATAGGTTGGAGGTTTGGGAAGAGAAGAAATGGCAAATGTGGTTTAACACTGGTAAATGTAAGATTATTTTCAAAAAAAGATTTAAGACTGCACACAATGAACATACATTGAAGGTACAATGAAATGGTGTTTAACCGTTTATTAAACCACTCTCATGGTACACAGAGACACCCTGATGAAGGGTGGTATAACACAACCAAAACGTTGTCTTGGTGCACTACAAGTGGTATAATAAAAGGTAAAGCACCTTTTCATTGCAAGTTGTGTGCAGTCTTAAATCTGTTTTTTAAAATTAAATTGTATGCAGCCTAGGTATATATAAGACTAGCAATACCAAATATTTCTTGGAATTTTCAAGGGTGCCAAAGGAAACTATTTTTGGCTAAATGTAAGGTAATGGTAAAACTGTTGGGGAAAAGGATTTATGGATTTTATGAATTTTTAGCTCCAAAGGCAAATAGGATCACTAAATTACTAAGTCTATTTATTTTCTTTTATGAAATTCAAATGTCAACTATATACAGTATGTATATAAAATTATGATATTTTTGCATGCAATAAATATTGAATATCAACTAGGCTGGTTAATTTTTCCCATCAAACCCCAGAGCTTTATAAAGGTTTATATTCATAAGAAGGGCACAGCGAACAGTGACAATGTCTGCTTTGAGAAAGAAAGTGTCAAAATATGTTTAATGCATATATACATAGGTATAATAGTATAATGCGGTGTGCATGCTTTGCTTCAAAAATCATACAGAAACTAATACCATTTACCTGACCAAAGCCAGCCTTGAATGAACAATATACATTCCATACATTTTACCTTAAACTAATACATTTCAAATTATATAATACTCCACTTTAGAAAGAACAACTGAATATATTATCACCCTAGCATTAACAGTTCAATTCATCCTCGCTTTCATTTTCAGAAAATGTAGTTCCCACCAATTCATAATCCTTTTCTAAAGCAGCCATATCTTCTCTTGCCTCTGTGAACTCTCCTTCCTCCATACCTTCTCCCACATACCAGTGCACAAAGGCTCTTTTTGCATACATCAAGTCAAATTTATGGTCCAACCGAGCCCAGGCTTCTGCAATAGCTGTGGTGTTACTCAGCATACAAACAGCACGCTGAAC
>WMED01001212.1:0-12509 GCA_019650415.1 Pipa parva
CACCCCCTGATTCTATTTGCTTTGGCAGCTGCCGCTTGGCACTGGTTGGTACAGTTAAGTGAAGACTGGAAAGCTCAGATAGAAGGGCATTACAATAGTTTCATTGGGATAAGTTGAGGGTATGCATGAAAGTGTTAGCTTCGGCTTGAGAGACTGATGAATCTTGGCAATTTTGCAGAGGAAAAATGAATCACTCTTTAGCAGTGGCAGAAACATGCTTATAGAAGAAGAGAGAGGAGTCAGAAGTCAACCCCAAGAAAATGTGCAGAAGTTACAGGGTAATGGTTAAACCATCAGCTAGAATAGAAAAGGTTGGGGTAGGGGCCAGATTTGCATGGAAAAATAAACAATTCGGTTTTAGGAATTAAATTTGTTGAGCCATCCAGGAGAGGATAGCCAGGAGTTAGAGATCTGAGCATGGATTTCAGGGGCAGATAAGTAAATATGGGTTTCATACATACATACTGCATACAAGTGATTGGGAGGATTAAATAAGCGGATTACAGGTCTGTAGTTAGGAAGTCCATTGAAGCATTTTTAAGGATGGGTTTAAATGTTCCCAGTGCGTACAATGCATTATTTTAGAGCAGCTATAAGTGTCATGTACTACATGTACTCAATTTGTATTTTGGAAATTTAACACTGTGGAACTAATTTAATATATAGTAATTTACAAATTTGCTTCATATGTCGCCTGGCATCAGTTTATGACTTGCATGACATGAGCTTTATATAATTTCAACCAGGATGATTGGCATAAAAAAAAAAAAATCAGTAATTAATCATACTGCTTAAGGCTGTTATGAAAATGAATTATACCAGTATGTCTTGCACTTGTGTGGTCTTAAGGCAAGAAAAAAAAAACAAAAACCATTAACACATCATATAAATGTAGTTCTGTAATACCTGGACATGGAAGTCGCATTTTCTTGTTGTGGAAGAAAAACTTGGCAGGACAGTGCTTTATTATGAATTATTCAGCTATACTCTGTGTTAGTGAACACACATTCAGTATATTTAGAATGGCAAGCAAAGTAAAAGATCATCCAAACCCGCTGTCTGCTTTCTACACTTCTGCTGGAGAGGAACTTATAGAGTAGGTCTATACAGAACAGGCAATTGCCAACTAAATACCAAATGTGCTAAACAAATACACAGTAACACCATGTACTAAGTGCAGACAGGTAGTAGAAATAAAACAGTACTTTAAGTTTTATTATCATCCCTAAATCTTACAGTTTAAATAATTCTATTTAATTTCTATTATATCTATAAGTATATGCATGCAATATACACACACACACACACACACACTACAGTATACATCCAACATGAATTCTCACACCAATTCTAAACAGTTTCTAAAAAGTACTCAAGTGTAATGGCTAATTAATCCGACCCCTGATATAAAGGCATGAACAACATGAAAATTCTCAAGCTGTATAATATGTGAATGGATGCAAATTCCCACATCTACACCTTTGCACTTTGATGAATTACTGTAAGAATCTTTTGTTGACACTTCCTATTACTATTGAATTTGCTTGAGATTTTAAAAAAAATGATCTTGGACACTTTAGATATAATGTATAATGGAGCTGCAATACTTTAGGAATGGTAATAAATTAACCTTTTTAAATCCGTTAATCAGTTTTCATTTATTATTATAAATCACTACCGTATGTTATGAAAGGGATGGCAATGCTAAAACTAAAAGTACTTTAACAAATATTACATTTCCAAATGTCTGATATTAAAAGTTGATATTTGCCCTTTGACTTTGCCAGCCATTCATAATTATTTTTTAAAAGAAATCAAGTTCACTAAGACTGGCTAGGAAGGTCACTTACCCATTCAGTAGATGGATGTAATTAGCAACGAGATGGGGAAGCACCAAAGAATGAAAATCAGTGCATCAAGTTTCATTATAAAATGTTTACAAGAACTGTCTAAGAACAATGTAAATGGCAATAAATTTAGTTTTTTTGTAAAAAAAAAAATTAATACCAAAATGTGAAAAATTACAATTTGGACTGAGATTGTAGTTATTTCTCTGAAACTTACATTTTAAATTTTATATGTTTACATCTTACAACGATTGGTTTTTGGTTAAATCTGAATCATGCAAATGTATTGTTGGCAACCAAAAGACAAAAACAGTAAAAAGTTACTGTACTCTTTAATGTAAATTTCATTTTTATACTTCCTAGAAATATTTTTCATTTTGACATTACCTCCCTTTAAATTTATAAGATGTTGTTTGGTATCAGTATTTTAAATCCAGCAAAACAATCTAAAATTTAACAGGTTTGTATTAAGTATTGTCTTTTCTAAAGGAAAAGGATAACTTTGTTGTACATGAATGGTGTTGCTCTTGAATTATGTTTTCTCCAAAATAAGAAAACAGTAAAATATTTACACTGAAATCTTAGCCTGATCGTGGAAAATACTTATGCTTTACATATTTGGAAAAATTGTGTTTAAGGCATAATGCAAGAGTCAGGTAGTTTAGACATAGTAAAGAATATTGCTTTTATACTAGTTTATCAATCCATTTGCATGGCTATGAATCACTATGTTGTTAAACAGCGAATCGTAGCAGTTAGTGGGTGCTAAGAATAATTTACTGTAGCATTTATAGCTTAATGGCTATCATTAAATGTAAGTTCCCAAGCAACAAAATAACATTCACTGTAATGCCAGGAGGCTTGATAATTATGATCTTCAGTTGGGTAGTTCCCACACAGCTTGTATTTCAAATTTGCTTACTTGCAATTTAAAAGTTTTGTACATTTGTGAGGATACCGCATCTTACCCGCAAGTCATCAAGTACTATTATTGCCAGAAAAGTGTTATCCAGTAGATTAAAAATTCAAATTTGTGAGTGTTGACTAGCCAAACTTATTTTTCAGATAGTAAATAAACAAAATAATTAAGTGTTCTGTTCGTTTTCTCCTCTTATTTGTATTAATTACCAAATAATAAACAATCATTTAAAAGGCAAGACAAGAATAAACTTATAAACATGGTATCAAATTATCACTGGTGTTTCTCTTGATGGAACAAGTTTCATATATAAAATAGATTTCACTTTTAATTAGTAACATTTGTCAATTGTATTTAAGTCTATTTGCTGTTTCATTTTTACATACTGTTTGTTTGTCACTCCAAAACATACAGTATAAAACAATATTTTCCATTTATATTCACTTTCCTATGAAGCCTATATACTGTATATATATATATATATACCTATTTTTACCATATCTCGAGGTTGTGCTTATACTGGCCAACCAGAGCTATCTTAGGCTGTCCATAAAATTGACAAAAATTGGTAGACCGTGTTTTGCTGTAATGACTGCATGACGAGATCAAAACAAATTCAATGTTAAACAACTTTTCTGAATATGTTAGTGAACATGTTCCATGTGGAAATCTTCGATCCTTTATGGTCCTATTATCCTATATTGTATTGTACCTTTTTATTGTAACTTCTAAAAAAAATTAAATCTATATAAAACATTTGTGACCTAACTGGTTTGTATTTAGATCTGCCCATGTAGACTGCATTATACATGCTTTCTATATATTCTCCCTTTTCTCTTTTCTTTAAAAGAACGAGGCACCTCAAGGATAATTGGGCTTTAGGGAAAGGGATATGAGGGAAGAAGAAATAATCTTTCAAAGCAATCAGGTCAAAAAGGTTAAATCATCTATGTTCACAAAGCATGACAAAACTGTTTTTCCATTGCATTGTGTCAGGCCAGTTTCAATACCAATCATCCATAAATACATTTTATTTTTTTACAATTGTCTCTCTACTTTATAAAACTTTAGAATGTCTGTCCCAATGCCTATGAAATCATTTTTTTATACTAAGGAGGAAGGAGTGTCATCAAGCATTATATAAATAGATTGAAAATCAATATGTGCAGATAGCAAATAGGGGACCAAAAAAACAAAAACTGATCAAAAACTCACACAGTATAGTTATATTTAGTGTTTCCACTTAATCTGTTCAGGGTATGCAGCATCTATCCCCATAATGTAAAATCCAGCAAAATTACAATGGTTACATTTTCTCAAAGAAATACTAGAAGAGGGCACACAAAAAGATATCTTAATACTAGAAATACTATACTGGTATTTCCCTCTCCTCTGCTTATATTTCTTTAGGAAATTGCTACCATTTTTTTTTTTAACTTTATTATTTATTTTATAACTGTAAAGATGAGGAAACCCAATGTTTATTCATGTACTGAGAAATGATGCATTCACTCACTGAATGGGGCATCTAATTTAATTTATTTCCCCTGGAAACCTCGGTTTGCTATCGATCAATGGAATGTAAGACTTCCAATTTCTGACACAAGCATTATCTACACCCAATTAACAGTTAACACTCAACTGACATACAGAAATGAACAATAACCACACAAAAAAATGTCTAATTTGTTTTACAGAAGAGTTCCATCATGAGTTATTAGTGAGACCGAGAGAATAGCAATGTGAAAGAAAATGTGGGAAAATGGGAAAAGAGTCAGAAGCACAGCAGTGGACAAAATACTAGCTGGGTTGAAGACAGGTTTTGAGTATGAAACATTGCTCCTTGGAAAATTACTAGCGGTGACACAGGTGGGTGCTGTTAAAATGTAGAACATGTGCAAGTGTTTTATAGCCAGGTTTCACTGGGAGACCTACTACTGAGAAAAAAAAATCAGTTAAATATCAGGCAATCTGGGAAACATTAAATTCTGACAGAAGAATATCCTTGATTCTTCACAGCAAGCTTGAGTTATTTTATAAGCTCTTGCCTGCAGTGGCTAGGAGTGAACGAAATGTTAAGTGCCAAATGTTGTCTGGCATATTGTTAATTGTAGGAAGAAAGAAAGAGGTGCAGAACCTTTTCCAAAGATCACTTAAAAGGGGAACTAGAGCCTGACAAAAATGTAGACCTGTAATAATGCGCCTTATGCAAAGGGTTTAATATACTTTCTTAAAGATGATCTAGTAATATGGTACTAATTATTTGTGCCCTAGGGTAGCACATAGAACAAGATTAGATACAGAAATTATCTGAAATGTAAAGTGTAGTTTAGAACATAACTTTCAAACCAAAATCTAGATAAGAGATTAAGAGTGCAAACAAGTTATTGCAATAGTTGATATATGAAGGTGTCTTGAAACATGGATTAAAAGGGCTGGAAAATAAGTAGAATAGTGCTGCAAAATGTTACTCTGAGGATGCTAATTTTTTTGCCTTTAAATTCTCCTTAAGACTTAAGTGATATTATCATCCCCAACACTTGCCTTTTAAAATAATCACATTTCATTATTGGCACTTCTATAAGATTTGAGTGATGTTTATAGAACACGTTATATTCATACATTCACCACACTATACACTATACATGCTTGCGCATGGGCAGTTGGTTACGTTCAGCACAATTTGGGAGGGGGGCAGGTACTATGCTAAACAATATAACATATATCACATATATACAATATCACATATATACCCAGGAAGAGAGCTGCAGTGGGGAGAAGTATTCACTTTACAATTCTGGGTTATGGATTAGTACACTTAAGATTGAAATTTATTAAACTCGGAAAAGCCCATTTTGGCTTTTCTGAGTTTAATCAGGCGAACACGCAGAAATTTCTCAAGATTTGTTTTGATCGATACTTGCCGAGAGAAAGTTTTTCTATTGAATATTTCCATGTAAAGATAGACATACTACACTTATATAAAGTATGGCTACCCTTTTCATGGATATATTCAATAGAAATGTCTTTTAAACAAATCTCGCGATACTTACCACAAGAAACTTCTGGGTGTTTACCCGATTATTAAACTTGAAAAAGCGAAAACAACAAACAGTCAGCATGAAATCCATAAGATATGACTAACCTATGGTGACAGAAATCTGAATAGACTGCAATGGCAAGTTTGTATTTGGAAGAACAGACTGGAATTCTAAAGTTATCCAGGGGAATGTATCAATAGGATCAATCATTTACTAACCCATAGAAACCAATTAATGGTCAGCATTCACTAGTATAGCTAATCTGTAATAATGAAAGCCAAACTCTAAATTATTGTTATGGGTTACCAGACTTCAGTAAAGGATTGCTCCTGTTGATACACTCCCCCCAGTTAGTTCTTCTTTTCAGGCACAAATTATATTAAGAGATTAACTGGAATATGTTTTTCTCCTTATGTTTTCTGACATGTAAGATACAGTATGAGTAAACTTTTCTTTAAAGAAGAAATCAACCTTGTGACATATGACAGTCAAGGTAGACTACAGTTACAGACATAGTGGTAATGCAGTTAATTTATTTGCAACAGGGACTTGGAGATAGTCCAGCAGTATAGAAAATATATAGTTTTCATTCAACATACAGGACTTGTATAGGTGGAGACTTCTGGTGGAAGGCACCTTGAGGACTGGATTACTGTACTGATATGGTAAGTAACTTAAATATATTTCAGTTTCTAATTCATAAAACTAGTTTACCACCAGTCTGCCCTGCACGGTTTTGGATTGCTGCATAAATAAAAAGATTTCGTTGGTATCACAATCACCCAGCTCTTGATTTTTATACAGCAAAGCAAACCATCTTGTCTGAATTCCCTATTCTCAAATATTGCTACTGCAGCACACTCATTGAGAATATGCCATAGACAGTTTTCATGAATAAAATGGCTAAGCATGTGAGAGAACCATATGAGGGCGGCAACCTGTCAGTGGTTGTACATTAAATATCTGTGTAAAATAAGGTTACAAAGTATATTTATAAGCAGATGATTCTGCACAAATCTGACTCCTGAGTCAGTTTAACAAACACATACTTAGGGTCAACAAAAATTGTTGAACAGCCAAGGTACCAAATAATTTTCCTGCCTTTGCCAGAGGATATGACGCTTCCAAGATATAAAGAATCAATTCTGATGCACGTTCTGACATTTCACAGGAACAGTGTCCAAACTGATGTTAAGTAAATTATCAGTAAGAAAAGTCTTTGTGCAAAATAATACATGGGAGTCATAATGATAATAAACATCAAACTATGGAATTAGTAGGCACTACTGTTAAGTTTCAGAAGGATATTTAGAGATACAAACTATGTTTGAACTGCTGGATATAAATAACTGTAATATCTTAAGATATAATTTCATGGTAAAACATTATTTTCTATTATTAGTCTTTACAAAGCTTTAAAGAAAAACAGCCAGATATGCTTAAACTCAATATATAAATATATATATATATATATATATATATATATATATATATATATATATATATATATATATATATATATATATATATATATATATATACACCCCCCCACATATACACACACTATTTAAAAATTCTAACATAATGCACACAAAATTAATATAATTTATGATAGTGGTGTAAGTAAATGTCCTGGGACGCAAACAATGAGTATGTGCTGGATGCCGACACCAGGATGTACTGTTTCTGTTTGAAGGTACTTCTGAATGTATGAGACATTTCTAACATAACATACTACTAATGACCACTGTCAATGAGTTTGAAGGAACTGAAGAACAAATTATTCTACGCATCTGCTTTAGTTTTGGCATTGCAGCACATCATATCAATAACAAGTTCTAAATAAGAGTAGACAAAAAATATTAGGAAAACAAAGACTAGAGACATATACACTTCTGTTATCATGTTCATAGTAACATGATAAAAAAATTTTTGTGCACATACTATCATGTTCATAGTGCCAGATATCAGCTCTGTCCCCAATGACAGAATATATTAAAAAAAAAAATCTATTGTATATTCTGTTTGACTTATGTAACTAAAAGGTGACCTAGGACACTATTGTAAGGGCAATATTTCTTTCATCATTGATAAAATAAAAATCCAAACTTTGTAAACAATATCAGATTGCTGTCATCCTGCACACAAAAAATGATGAAGACTGGATTTACAACACCTTCAGGCTACCATGGCTACCTTTTGCTAAGCTCATTGTTTTATTTTGTTTGATCTTTCCATCATCATTATTCAGTGGCAAGACTCATATCATAAAACCAAGTATTAGTTTCCTTTGAAGTTGACACTCAGAAAAACTTAAAAGTATAGTATAGCCATATAAGATACAATTTTGTTTTACACTTGTAATTGATAATGTGCACCAGGACTGCACAAAGTGTCATTCTTTACAGAACCACTCTTTATAAGCAAACTGGACCACCTAAGGCCCTCTAGTTCAATTAACAATATTAAATATTGCTTTGTAGCAATCAGCTACAGTTGTAAGCTTACACAGGCCTCTAGGAACAGTGGACAAGTAGACTATTCAGTGCCAGATATTCATAACAATAACAAGGAAAGTTTATCAATATAAATAGATTAACATCAACAGTTCTATCAATACATGGAACAAAAAGCAGCAAAATATTTAAATTCAAAAGTGTATACAGTCATGATAGTACAGCTTCTTACTGAATTTTTTAAAGGAAGCCCTACTTAATCATAACAAAGGTGAGGGTCACACCTGGTAGGATTCAGAACTGTTACAAGTGCAATGCTGCTCTCTGCTGTCCTAGTGACATGCCAGCTTAAGTAATGTCAGTCTCGTCTGGTTGCCATACCCTGCCGCCTCTGTGCTGCACTTAAGTATCCCTCAGCTCTCTCTCTTGAATTCCAGATTACCATACTTTTATGCTGCTCCAAGAAGTACCTAAGTCTCAGTCTCCAGTGCTTCTGTTCTCTGTTCAGCATCAGTCCAGTGTTACAGTTCAGCTGTGACTGCACCCCATGGTTGGATTCTTTTTTCAGTGTTACAGCCAGCTGCCACCAGTGTAGGGGTTAACCTGAGGGCTGCAACCTGGGAGTCCTTTCAGCAAAGGTCAGACCTCAGACCAGGGGCTCATTAGGTTCCATACCCATGGTAAGAGGATCCCCATTCCAAGTCTCATGACACAGTCACATTCCAGCTACAGGTTTCAGTACACCATAGCTCTTTAGTGGCATAACAGGGTCTAGGTGCACTGTAGCACTTCTAGTGGTGCCCCCGTCCTGTGGTTCCCTGTGGCATGAACAGTTCACTACCTGATCTCACACTGGTACAGTGTGCTGTGCCCTTTACATAAACTATACTGTCACTAAATAATCACTCTTCAACTTTCCCCTTGTGACCAGGATGGTCCATTTTGTTCACTATAAATCTCCCAGGGTGGTAGCTAAAGCATCTCCCCACCCATCTCTACATTGGAGCCACTGCTTCCCCATTCTAGCAGAAAGAAGGTAAGGTTTATTAGCAGATAGTCTTTAAAAACTTTATAGAGATCTTCTAGGAGGCCAACTCAGTTTAGAATAGACAATTTCAAAAGAGAACAAAATACTGTACTTTCCCTTTAAGAAAATTATATATATATATATATATATATATATATATATATATATATATATATATATATATAAAGGTAGGATAGAGTAGTCATGATAGTCCACAGATACAAAAAGATGAGTTTTGCAATACTTGGTTACACCTTTTTTATTGGACTAACAGTCAGTTTCAATAAACAAGCTTTCAAGAGGTTTGTCCCCCCTTTATCATGTCTCAAGCAATACGCTTGCTTGCTTTTGTATTGGATTGCTTTTGAATTGATAAAGAGAGAATGGACCTCTCAAAAGCTCGTCTATTGAAAACGACTATTAGTCCAATAAAAAAAAGTGTATCACCAAGTATTGCAATACTCATTTTTTTGCATCTGTGGACTGAAAAGACCACTCTATCCTAACATACACAGTATATATTAGAATATAAGCACAGGTGAAAAATAATGAAAATGAAAACCTTATGCTCTCACAAACACTCAAGTGGGATAGGCTTGAGAAATAGCCCAAAAAGGGAGCCTGGATTGTAGATCTTCCTGCACCTATATCCTGTGAAGGTGCAATAACCACCAAAAAGAAATACGTATATTGTAGTATGTCAGAAACACTTTAATTCAAATAAGAAGATTTCACTCACATGTACAACAGTTGTTTTCAAACTTTAAAATACACTTCAATCCACTCCAACACTTATATTACACCCATAAACTGGGCTTCCTCAGGGGAGCAAAAAAAATTGCTGCACATATGCGGTTTATATATCTGGAGCCTTGAATAAGCGTAAGTGAAGTCAAATCAGTTGTCCTCGTTTACATAATATTTAAAACATTCACAATTTCAACATATTAGCAGGGAATATATCATAGACGTACAACCCATATGTCTTCCCCCAAAAATAGGAAACTGGCATGCTTGCTTTAGAGTGACACAAATGATGTACTTCAAGGTTTCTCAACACAACGGAAAAGAGTTGCAGTTGATACTGAAGAATACTTCTTCAAAGAAAGATTACGTTAGAATTCCATTTCTGCACTCTCTAGATTTTGCAGTCTGTTTTCTGCATCTGACTGGATTTTGTAATGCTTGTGGCAAATACAGTATGTCAATGGCACACAACTTTCAGGAGAAATTGGGCAGTGCTTTCCCACTTTGCCCACTTTAAAACTTGAGTGGTATGGTAGAGAGTACAACAGGCTGTATAGAAACAGCAATGTATATATCTAGACACAGTGCATTGTGGACGGCTACACCAGTCATGTAACAGGCATTTTGAAAAAATCTAAATTACCAAAATCAGCCCAAATAGTCTGTGTGCAGTCTGTGGCTAAAGCCCCATGGCCCAAGTATGAACTAGATCTAAATTTGTGGCAGATCCAATACATTTTCTGCTAGAAAATATAATATTGCCCATTGGGCCTCTTTGGTTCAGAGGGACAATAGTCATGGTGGTTACATTGGACTGGTATGTAAAAAATTAGACATCTCACTTTCCACGTTCATATAAACAACATTTCATTTTTCTAAGCACCTGTTACATACATTGCCTAAAGCAAAACTTAAACATAAGCAACATCTTAAAGGATGTTTCATATATCCAGTGTGTTTAGGAAAGTTTAATGTGTGAGATGCATGGCATGTTTACAGGTGTTTGACAATTGCTGCACCTGCAACTTATAGTAATCCTTATTTTCTCGTAGTTCATTTTACTGACTTCTCTGTACACATTTAGGATATATACTGTATATCTATGTATTCACAATAGCCTCTACAAAAGAACGAAGGTTATTTTACTCTGTTATCTTGAGGTAAATTGACTCATTATGTTACAATGTTGCAGAAATCCTATTATACAGTTAGCTCTACCACATCTGCATGTGATTTATTTGCCTTTATTTAATTATAAACAAATTAAAGTATCAGTAACACCAGAAAGAAAAAAAAAATAGCATTTGGTTTTAAATGACATTTATTCCTACAAAAAGTGAATTCCTGATTTGTATTGGTTTGTGTTTGTTTTTCTCCTTGCTGCCTGCAGCCATATTTTCTCTGTTAAGCAAAAAAAAAAAAATCAAATTGTTTTCTATGGTTTGTAGTCTGTGGCCAAGAGAAAAAAAGATGACTATAAACAGCATTTTTGCATTTCCCACATAGGAACAATAACATTCCATGGGGCAATTTTTCTGGTGCCACTGGTCCAATAAGTAAACATATTACTGGTGTGTAAAATGTCCAATTAAGGCCTCGTTTTTATATATATATATATATATATATATATATATATATATATATGGAACTAAAGTGGAATTCAGTTGCAGCATATTCAGCTCTTTCTTTACAAATCTCAGTACAATAGGTAGAGAAATGCAGTAGACCTTCAATAAAACATTCTGGGTGGTTTTAGGGCAAGTTAAATAGACAGAAAGATCCCTACGGAGCAAGGTTGTGGGATTTTCTGATAGAGTATAAACAAAGTAGCATAGTACTATAATTTTAAGGCTGAAAAAGTCAAATGTCCATCCAGTTCAGCCTATTTTCCTGCAATGTTGATCCAGAGGAAGGCAAAAAACCCATGAGGTAAGAGTCAATTATCCTCATAGTAGGGAAATAATTCCTTCCAGACTCTAAATATGGCCTAATCAGAATAAACCTTTTTTGGAGTAGTTAGTACCTATAATCTGAAGGAAAGAATCCAAACCAATTTTGAACTCTTTAATGGAATAAACCATGACTACTTCTTCAGGCAGAGAGTTCCATAATCTGTCATGTGTAGGGACATGTAACATAAACACTGGAAAGATAATTGCAGTGAAGTGCAGGGGAAACATATGGGGGAACCACAGGACTGGAGGCCACTAAAGGAACTAGAGCACCCAGAGACCGTTACACCTCTAGAGGCACTGAGGCATACTGGAACAGGAACAACGGAACATGTGCAGGAAAAGTGCAAAACAGAAGTGCAGTGGATTCTCTTTACCACAGTGGGGTTGGCACAGGATAACACAGAGGTGAGGAGTCTAAGAAAGGCCAGGTCTTCACCTTTAAACCCCCGCAAAGAGGTACTGGGCTTTGCAGCAGGTGCCTTCCAGGTCGTGGCCCTAGGGTAACCCCCCCCCCCCC
>WMED01001212.1:14888-28711 GCA_019650415.1 Pipa parva
AGAGAATATATAAATGTGTTTGGTAGCGCTGAAATAAAATAAATATAAAACATATGCTCTAAACCGAAAAGAAAGTTCATAAAAAATATATGCAGCTGTCCCAAGGAAGTGGATGTTCAACTTCCACGAAACTCTCAAAATATAAAAATCTAAGGGAAAAGCGCAAAGAAAAAGGGGGAACTATAGTGCCTTATCAATAATAAATGCAACGAAAGGAAAAGTGTAGAAAGATCCACCAAAGGAGATTTCTTTAAACCAAAAAAGTGTTGAAAGTGTAGTATTTCAGAAAATAGTAGGAAAATCCCTCTGTGATAATCACTCATTCAGCATTCACTCTAGCAGTGAGAGAACTCACCGGAAATATATAAACTCATATGCATGTAGCAATGATGTGCATCAGCAAACTCCAAACAGTGAAATAAACAGGATCAACAGAATCAATTCAAAATACGAAGTAGTGCTTCATGATGTCTTCAATAACCAACAAATCTCATAGAAAAGATGAAGTATATCCAAAATAGTGTAGTATTGCTTTAATGAATAAAAAAAAAAGCAAGTATACTCACAAACATTGAAGGTAAATAGGCGTATCGTAAAATAGATAATAGAATTCTCTCAACACGTTTCTCTGCTACTAGTTGGCAGCTTCTTCAGGAGATAATGGAGCTGATGCAATGACGTTTTGGCGAAACGTCACCATGCAGGAACCCTATATAAAGAGACATGCGGTCTCTTCTGGCTTCACAGCGTGTTCTCGACCCCTGTGAGAGCATTGTTTGACCCCCAAAGGGGTCGCGACCTACAGGTTAAGAACCGCTGCTCTAAATGTAGTGCTTGTTGGGCTGTTTGTGTTATAAAAAGATAAGCACTTCCCCCATAGCTTTGGATACTAGTTCCCCGAACAAAAAACCTTGCTCTTGGTCCCTCTATTTAATGGCTGTTTTAGAGCAGGTATTAAAGATTAAATAGAGCCAGTTTCATAGGTACAAATACTGAACGGTTACAATGATAATTAACATAGTGATCATTTGCAATATGCAGTATATATATATATATATATATATATATATACACACATATACATACATACATATACCTGTACATACACACACAGCCCAAATTATTTTGATGGTTCAAGTTTTAGCAGCTGCATAATAAGCCTCACCTGTAGTCTTCAAAAAAAAAATTCACAGATTTAAGTTTGTTTTCCCTTTTTTCACATTATCAAATGCAAATATTTAAAGTATTTGCTCTTTTAGTAACTGGAAAAGTTTGAGTGAAGTTTAGGTCAGCATTAGCACGCAAAGCCATTGTTATTAGAATTGTGCTTGAACCATGCATTTTAGAAATCTACTTAAAATAATCTTGGAAATCAAGAAAAATGATCCCAAAAAAAAAAAATTATTATTTTATTGGGCGTATTAATAATATTTTAAAAGTTGTTATAAATCAAGAAAAAATCCATCAACCATATTACGCTAATTAGGGTGAAATTTATTAAAGTCAGAAAGACTGGTGTTTTCGAGTTTATCGCTTGAGTTTTTTTACTTTTTGATCTCGATTTTTCAAATTTTTTGATGGAAAGGTAGCCATACTTTACATTAGTAGTATGTCTACCTTTTTATCAAAAAACTCACGTGGGAACACCGCGAGATGTCGCACGATGAACTTGGAAAGACCGAGAGCAGTTTTTCCAACTTTACTAAATTTCACCCTAAAAGTGCCAATTCTATTTCCAGCGACAGGAGCATTTGGCATGAAGAAATCCATCCTCCTGTTTCAGTTATGGCCTGGCACATAGATTATATGCTTGTAATTTACTTCACTTGCTCGCTTGCTATGCACTTTTCCCTTGTCTGTATTATAACTGTATTATTGAATTGTACAGCACTGTGTAACCTAACGGCGCTTTATAAATAAAAAATATGCATACATTATAATTTTGCATCTCTTTTTTACACTAATAACAGATTTGTGTAAAAATGTTAACATTTTCCATATTGTGTACTTTTTATACACTAATGATTGGTTTGCATTAAAATTTTAGCCAAAAAAAAAACAAATCTCAATGCCCTTGACAATCTTATGCAAACCCTACAGCCCCACCATTCTTACACATTATAGCAGGCATGTCTTTATTATTATAACCCTGTTCACACTTCATTTCTTACAAGTTTGATTATACAGAATCCAATAACCTGCTTAACCCAGTCAGTAACACATAATGAAGTAGACTTAACAAACAAAATCAATTAGGGGTCACAGCTTTCACCTGAATTTATTGAAAAATCAGTCATGTACCTAATGCCTATAAATTCTTGGTAGATTTAAATTTGGCAAAACACAGTTTACCCATTTATAACAAAAGAAAATGCACAAAAGTGCACTTAAAGCTCAAGCAGAACAATATTTAAAATCTTTGAAATTTTAATTGCATAAGCCTAAAGGTCTATTTTAAAAAATATGGAAATAACAGAAACTAATTGAACATGAGTTATTGTAATATCTAATAGATGCATGCCGTTCATTCTTGATGGCTCTTTAGGCACACACCTGATGAAGGGAGGGGCTACCCTTCAAAATGTAGTTTGTTTGTGAAGATGGCACATTAACTTTTTGCCTTACACTACTACAGACGTCCATTTTTCTTATCTTTGATATTCATGATGACTCCTTAGAAACGTTGGCCATCATGACATAAAAATGAAAAGGTCAAGAGTAATGTGTTGGATTTAATTTAAAAGACATTTGGAGGTGATTTGGGGTGGCTTCTCTCACACACATGCAGAAAATAATAGCTTCTATGCTGTGCAGAAATTTCTGGCTTATGAACCAAATCCACTGTACATGGTTTCTGGCCAAGTGGTAACGTGTGTGCTTAAAAATGTATGCAGCACCTGCATTACCATCTATGGCACTCTTAGGTGTATAGGAAGGGCCATCCTCCCCACTAAACATTTCATTTCTGTAAATTGTGATAAGACCTATAGATTCTTAGCTTTTTACCCAAAATCAAAGTTTCTCAGCAACTTAAACTTAGGAGTTATTAACTAAAGTGAGAATTTGACTGTCGAATTCTCAAACAGTGGATTCCCATAGCAAATCCGCATCAGCAACAATAGTAAAGTCATGACCATGACGATATTCCGATAGTAAAGTTGCAACTAAAACAATATTCCTATAATGAATTTGCGATAATTCGAACTTTAGTCAATAACCATCTGTATTTTTCAGTTTCATACTACACAACATCGTTTTTAAGGAAATCACCAAGAAAAGGGAGTCCTATTCTGATAAGTTAATACATAACAAAATTACTTGTTTATTTAGTGTCTATATTCTGTAGTCTACATTTCGGTAGTATAATAGAACAGATCCTTAAGCAAGGGCAAGTGGTTCCTTGTGCTCACATTTTTTACAGACTGATTTTTCAAGCTGCGCTACATGAACTATGCAGGAACTCACAAATGAAGTCAAATGCTCTGTTAAGATTCTTCAATTATTTTTTATTGATTGCAAAGATAGTAAACAGTTGGAGTTTTATATTTGACCAAATAGGTGTTAAAAGTCTGAAAAAACAAAGCTATAAAATCCATGTATCCCCAATTTGGCAATCAAAAATGAGTTCTGGAGGAAAAGAAGCATTGTATGTAGGATTCAGTTTAATTTTTCTTTTTACACCTGCCAGTTTCTAATTACAGTTACACAAGGTTTCCAGCATAGCTCACTGACAGCACATGTGATCCAATAATTAACAACAGAAATAAATCACTCAGACACCTACACACAACATAACAAGCACTGCTAGTTCAAATCCATGTATACACTCAGAGATGGATAGATAGGTACAAATATGTAGAGAATGTAAAAGGAAATCAACGTGTTACATTTCTATACATCGTTCCACAGAGGGTTTATGGGTATAAACAGCGTTGGTTATTCACTCTCTGCAGTTTTAAAGAAGGTTGATTAAGAGACTGAAGCAATGAATTACTATAATTTCAATTAATGGCTTTTTGTAAACAATCCTGTGACAGCATATTTTTGTCTAGATCTATCTAAATTAATATACTGTATGTACAGATATCTATAGGCATGTACTCTTCAATCAACAAAAAGTCAAAGTCTAATTTGCTAATGAGTTCTACAGTACTCATAAGTTCAAATGACAAACACTAAGGTAGAATAAATGTGTACATCTAGTTACTAGTGTTTAATGTGTTTTGGGTGGACTTTACTTTCTGTACTGGCTGTAAATGTACAACTTCATGTTCTACAAGAGTCACTTGTCCTTACTGATTTAGAGTCTCTTCAATTGCCACTGCACCCTTCCAGCAAGTAAATACTTGACAGTAATTGGTATTTGTAGATATGCATATTTTAAATTTTATTTTAATAGCAGTAAAGAATTTTATGTGATACAATGGAAAAAGAATTAGACGTCTAGGGCTTCTGTTTACAGGAGGAAACTTTACAGAGGTTTAGTAACCCATGGCAGGGCATGTAACTTTGACATGACTTTTAAAATCCTCCTCATACATAAAAGAAGAGTGCACATTGTCATTTAGTATACACATGCCAGTTTTGGAAAACAAAATGAAATATACGGTATTTACTCCTTGAATCCTATTTCAGCACTTATTACTAAACAGCTGTCCTCATTTTCTTTTTTTCATAGTTTCAGCTCTTGTTTGTGCTACTGTATCTCCCAGAATACTCTAGTTTAAGGTTGTAGTGTTAATCTATAGGTTGTTCAGAAAGACTACAATTGATACCCAGAAAAAGGGTACGAGTGGTGGAAGAACCATTTGGCGGCAATCAGTTATTTTGTTTCACTTAAAATTATCTGCTGCGGTGTTACTATATTTCAGTAATAGCATTTGTTAAAGTCTACATTTCCCATGAAGCAATTAAATGTATTTAGTCACAAGATAGAATCAGGTACAGACAGAAGCCATGGTTAACTTCTTGTGTTAATGTATGTATCATATAAAATAATTTTCAGCCCTGTAATAATGTGTAATAACATACATGGCTACAAATCCGATCATGCCATGCAAAGTATTTACTCACTGGAATGGTATAGTGGCAATTGGAGGAATGCAGAAGGAGTAAGGAGAAGTGACTTGCAGAATGAAGTTTTTAAATGGGGAAAATGGGGTAGAGGTTGGTTTAAGTTATAAACGGATAGTTCTGATGTCAGAACTAGTTATTTTTAAGGTTATGATTTACAAAGTTTCATGCACTTCCTGTACTATGTATTATATAAAGGATAATGTACCTCTTTCTCTAATTTATATGGATATTATGCATCGAGTTACACAACCATATATAAACTTATGGATGCATAATTAATTAATACAGAAATACCTTACATTGCATCATAGGGAATGTAGGCATTAAACCCATGCAGTTTCTGAAACATGGTAACTCTGTAGCATAAAGATTTAAGAGGGAACTATAGTCAGATTTCATCTTTACATATGCAGTATTATAACTTAGGGGGGAATTCATGATACTCCGAAGTGAGGTGCGGAGTGTTCGCCTCACTTCGACCTGACTGAGATGCGCTCACTGATGTCCTGCACGCGGGCATCAGCGAGTGCATTAAAGGGATTCCAGTCTCGGCGAGAGCAAAAGAGTTGCCTCGCCGAGACTGGAATCCCTTTAATGCGTTCGCTGATGCCCATGTGCAGGACATCAGCGAGCGCATCTCAGTCAGGCTGCAGTGAGGCGAACACTCCGCACCTCACTTCGGAGTATCGTGAATTCCCCCCTGAATGAGAAGAGTTTCCCCCTAGTAGTTGTTTCATGTGATGCAGGATGATTTATTAAGCAGCATTTCAAAATTCCTGCACCAGGAAATGTGTTTTTTTTACATTATAATGTAACGCCTGTGCACAAATTAGCTTTTCCGAGCCTGAGCCTCTAATTTCTAACCTCCTGCATTTCAGGAATGTAAACAAGCTTGTTTGATGAGGCCTAAAGGTCAGCACACTGATTAACCAATAGCAGTTAGGCAGCTTCTTCTTCTTATTTAGCCTTACTTGCAAGACGGAAACCAGGGAGGGAGGGAGGGCAAAATGTCAGCTCTCATTAGAGAGCATCAGTAAAACAAACAGCAAGTATTATTTCTTCCCTAAACACTTTTTTAAATTATTTGTGTTAAGGATTGGCTTAGTATAAAGGAGTTTTATATATATGTGTGCAGTTATGCCAGCACTATAGTGCCCCTTTAAGTAACAAATTGACACTGACTTTATAACACCCTCTTGTTGGTTATGGGATATGTAGTCTTTCTGCTCAACTAACCGTATAATACTATAACTGTAAAGTAAAACATTCTGGATGATGCAATAGTGCAAACAAGAAATGAACTGGAAAAGAACAAAAAAATGTTAGCAACAACACTGGTGAATAAATAGAATTTTCAAAACAGCCTTGTGTATTATAACAAATAATGTGCCTCCTTCTGTAATTTACAAGATTAATAAAAGTTACTTTTATGTGCTCGTGAAACTTTTTGGTGCCTATTAATCTCTTTATGGACTACAGCAGTGTTTCCCAAATGCCAGGTCGCGACCCGGTACCGGGCCACCGAAAAGAAATGCCGGGTCACGAGCGCCGCTCATGAATATTCATGAGCGGTGCTGTGCGCGAAGGTAAGGGACTTCGCGCATGCGCACGGCACCGCTCATGAATATTCATGAGCGGCGCTCTTGTGACCCGGTTATTTTTGTGCTTATCCTTCGTGCCGGGTCATGAAGGAGAAAGCACAAAAATAACCGGGCCACAAACAGATAAACTTTGGGAAACACTGGACTACAGGATGGGACACATTATTCTCTATATTTTATTGCAACTGTTTTAGTATGTTTTGTCTAATTTGACTTAAATTTAGTATGATTGAAAACACCTTATAGTTGGTGTGATGAAAAAGTTTAAAAGGCTATGCTAAACAAGCCTTTTAGCCACTGATATAAAATGCCAAGAACATCTCTCCAGTGACTTTGCAAATGTGAATTCTCCAATCAAAACTTATAGCATAAGCCTTTCATGATTCAAAATGCCTATGTTAGAAGTATTGTCGCAGGGCACTCATTGTTACACACTAGGTTAATGAAGAGATTTCAAGACATTTTTTGTTGTGATGGAAAACAGCAAGGGGATCCCCAGGTTGCTGTCCCTGGGGGAGTCACCCACTGGTAGTGGTGAGATGGTAGCAGAGGAGTAGGAGGGAACTTCTGAGAGCAGGATCACCAAAAACCAGGAACATAAGGAATAAGAGACCAAACTGGAGACAGGCAGACTTTAGCAGAGAACTTACCAGAACTGGATACCAGCAGGCAAAACACAAATCACACAGAGGTTCAGGATGTAAGACCTATAATCAGGCAATGAGACAGCCAGCCTGCAGAGTATATATAGCCAGAGTCTAGTGGGGATTGGCTGGCAACAAGCTACCAGATGAGAGTAAATGAGTCTTATATTTCAAAGCACTTGTGCAAGGTGGGAAAACAGAAGCAACCAGGACTGGAATCAGGCACTAATAAACCAGTATGGCATGAAACCTCAGGCAGCTCTGTGGAAGAGAGACAAGATCACCGACTGCGAAAGGGACATCCAGGGTTCAAATCACGGGACTGGAGCAATCCCTGTGTTACATCTAGCCACATCCACCCCTTCTGCACACTCCGCAGCTTAATCAATAGTAAAAGTACCTGTATAAGCAAAGAGCTCTGTAAGTTCGCAACTACTGTAGATGCCCAATTTGGCCGTGTGTTTTCCACTTCTCAGAGTTTACTCAATAAGCGAACATGGGGAAGTGGCAAATAGATACGAATTCAAACCTCTATGTGACTTTTCAGACTTTTGACAATGAGGCGCTTAGTGTCCTTAATAGTTAGGAACACACAACATTCATTTAGAGCATTCTTTTTTTAACTCCAAAAATTCTGAATTCAGTATTGTTACTGGAAGAAATATCATTGCTTTAATGTGATATATCATAGAAAAACATTACCAACATTGATGCATGATATAAGGTTTCCCTTTCCAAAATGTTTTTTTTTAATGCTAATGTGAATAAATCACTTTTAACATTAAACTGCAGAGGAGACTTCCACCTTTGGGCAATATAATAGGAGTATCGTATAATGTTTCCTAACCAAATTCTGTCACTTGATGCTCATTTCATGCCTGTTCAAATCATAGCAGAACATCAGAAATCATAGCAGAACATCAGAAATCATAGCAGAACATCAGAAATCATAGCAGAACATCAGAAATCATAGCAGAACATCAGAAATCATAGCAGAACATCAGCAATCATAGCAGAACATCAGAAATCATAGCAGAACATCAGCAATCATAGCAGAACATCAGAAATCATAGCAGAACATCAGCAAAACATTAAAAGTGTCACAAAATCTGCACTTCCAGTGCAGAGTTTTATTAGTAAGCTGTCAACAAATCTATAGAATGAAATGTCTTATTGAATTTGGGAATTTATTTAAACAAATGGATCTCATAAAATACACTTTTTCAGGTCTTCCAATCCTTTCTTTCATTAAATGAGTTATATTGCCTGACAGTTGTGGCAGTTTTAGTTTTTTGGAATCCGTTAGAAAGGCAATGCAATTTTTTATACTGTTTGCAAATGCAGTTTAATTAGAATGTTATCTTAGGTGCATTGTCTATTGTTGTTCTGTCCTCATTTTTATGCACCATTTTTACTCTTCAATTTCTGAGAAACAATATGAATTATAAGCAAACATTTTCAGGCATTCAAAGGAGTTGCTGTTATCAGTGTCGGCTCATTAGGCAGTATAGGCAAATGCTAGGGGCGCTGCCTGCCCAGGGGGGTGCCCCTAGCATTTTTTTTTTTTTTAACAGAGTATCGGCCAGCTGGGAGAGGTTACGTGCAGCCACGGCTCAACTTTAGATCTCCCAATTGGCAGCCGCAGCTGCTTGTCGGGAGATGCGAAGTACAGCCGCGGCTGCCAATTGGGAGATCTAAAGTTGAGCCGTGGCTGGACGGTGGTGTTGGAGGTGAGTGGGGGCCACGGGGCAAGGGGGGTAGTGCGGGATGGGGGGACGCCGGGTGGGGGGTTGCCTAGGGCGCCAATAGGGCCAGGGCCGCCTCTGGCTGTTATATTAGTAAGTCGTGTGGTTTATCATTTGCTTCAATCAAAATGCAGGCAGCTGATGGTATCTCAGTCCCTTGATACCCCTTAGTTAGTCATTAATTTGTATAATGTGAGCACTTTCCCTTGCAACATGTGATAATGTAGCACAGAAGACACTGTTGCTTTTAAGGTTGGAACATGACAACACTTTTGATTGGAACAATGCAGCACAAGAGATGAACACTGCACAAGAAAAGACTTGAACACTGCAGCACAGGAGATAGAAATGTTGCAGCACAGATGGCTCACAAAACTGGAGTGCAGTAGAAACAAAAGACTGGAGAAGTGGACATAAGATCTCAGTGGTCTTAAGGAACTGGCCAAATATGCAGATGGGAGCAGTAGACAGTAACATGGTTATCTGTGGCAAGAAGACAGAAGTTCATATTGCCAAGTTCATGGACAATGTACCTTTTAAATGTCCTGCTGTCATGTCATGGTGGCAAGAGAAATCAGGAGAGTGGGGTTCACGACTACCCACTGTAATCTCCTATGATGAACTTTAATGTGTATTCCTAATATAGATAATATTTTTGTGATGCTACTCAAATTGTAGCGATTCAGCGAATAAAACATAAATATAGTGACATTTGTCTCCTTTAAACAGATCCATTTAAAAATGGTATAATTTCGCTACAATGCTCTATATTCATGATGAATTTGCTACAATATGCTGCTGTTACTAATCATCTGTTTATGCTTACAAATTACTTTGCAATAAATTGTGACAGTATGAGCAAATTATTGCGTAGCGTGGTAAATTCACTTTGGGAGGCAAATTCATTTATGATAAACATGCCCCTCAGGGTGGCAGACATCTAGAATTTTATGGTTGATTAAATGAAACCAAATAATTAAATCATAAAACCTGTCAGAAGATAAATAAAATAAGCAGAGGGATTGTTTCAGTTCATTAAGAAAATGTTTTGATCTGAGTGGGACATTAACGTGCATTACATTGTTGTAAAAATATTGAATGCTTTTGTAAATAAGACAAGGATTTTTAAATCTAATGTCAAATCTACCTTTTGACTACATTTCAATAAGAATATTTAATCAAATCAATGACTGATTTTACCAAACTGTGCTTCATTTAAAAAAATAAATTAATAAATGTTGCATTCTCTCTACACCTGTGAGCGGCTTTCATACAAGTTGAAGAAAATTAATAAAAAGAGACTTTTGGGACAAAAGTTTAGAGAAAATATATGAAGTCTCACTTTATAAAATAATAAAACCATAATGAAATGAACGCCCTAAAAGGTCCCAGCCTGTCAATATGCCTTTTGTAAAGTAATTTTCCCCCCCCTATTTAGAGAGTGCAGAGGGAAGTACAAGTTAAATAAATTGTAGTGTCATAACTAGCCTGATGTTTTAAGAATGACGTCTATGTTTTGGCACTATGTTTACCAGGCTTATTTGCAAGGGCAATTCTTATATATTAACTTTGCAATTTATAGTCCTCAGGTGGTTATCTTGCTGGAGGCATTTAAAGCACTTGCTCTTTTATTAAAGTAAAATGAAATTATCAAATTAGAATTGCACAGGCGAATAAAATTGGATTAATAAATCTGCACAGCAAAGCCATAAACTTAAATCGTCTCTTTACGCTGACATTTTAAAGAACTATATTACTTCTGTAATCCTAAAAACAATTGAAATTTTGCCGTTGTAAAAATACATCAATAAATAATCATTTTTGTGATCAAATTAGTTGATCCAGCAAATGACAAATATTCACTGCTAACAAGGATTTTTAAATCTAATGTCTATTCTGCCTTTTGACTAAATGCATAAATGTATATTGACAAGCGCATTTCTGCAATGATGGGCCAAAAAGCTGATCTTGCCTCAGGTTAGTTGTCACTATAGTGTGTGCAGTTCTGTGTGCCAAACATAGATTATTTGTGGAAATAGAGAAACAAAATATTAATGAATACATTTGTAGTGTTGTGAGTCTATGAAAAATCTTAATTAAAAAAGGATGCATGAAGAATTTCTGAAAGCATTTTCTCAGTATTGAGTTAACAACCAGTGCAATTTGATGTCGTCCTGGTCAATAAACTTTTAAGCTCCTTCCCCACCTCCTTTCTAACTTACTTTTAATGAAGGGGAATTGGGCTGATGGCATTAGGCAGGTGGGTGTGCTCTAGGTAGTGAAAAGGAGGAGGCAGCAGTCACATGGGCTTGTATAGGGTAGCAGGTGGGTGAATGGCCATGGTGGGGTTGAGTAGGCAGCCCCATCCTGATCCCCCTGCTTGCCACCTGCCCCTAAAAATAGGGTTAATAGCCTAAGGTGTGTGTGAATGTTTGTAGCACTACCTTGAAGCTGCTGCCTACAATTTTCACAATCCCAAAGAAATAGTCACTACCTACCAACACCAGTCACATTCTGCCATCGTCAACTCATTTACAGGGTTGTGTCACCTTCTTATAAGGTGGTGAAGGTAGATATGCAAGGATTTGAAGAGGTTTGCAAACTAATATCTAATGTTAAAATTATATTTTCATGATAAAGATCTTGGTGTTCCAGGTTTCTATGGATTATTTAAGGAGAACTAAGAATAACCCCTGGTCCTAAGAAATGTTTAGTACTCCTTTAAATAAAATGTTCATTTGGTAAAGCACACATGAAAACTAATTACAGGTACCTATTTTCATCATGTTGTTGCACAAACAGTAAGAATTAAACTCAGAATGTTCAGATTCTGGATTTATTGTATATCAGTTGCATATTAAAGGAAAACTAGATGCTTATTCTACTAAGGGTGATTCTGAGTGGGAGGTGGTGAAATATTTACTGGCATGCTTCTTCACTTCAGCACTGCCTGCTGCTTGTCTCAATACCACTCTTATTGTCTTCTCAGTGCAGGCTGCTTCTGTGCTTGCTCCGTTTGCTGAATTTCAAGAGAAAGTGAAATGGATTTCAGCCTGCCAGAGAAGACAAGAAGAGCGGTGTTGAGACAAGCAGCACTGGCGTGAAGATCACATCAGTAAGTATTTTAGCCTCTATCATAATCACCTCTAGCAAAACAAGTGTTCAGTTCTCCGATAAGAATTAATAGTTGGTCCCCATAAATTTTAATGGTTTAGTTGTCTATTCTTACTAGTCAGAAGTAAGATTCAACTATGTGATACTGGTTGAAGTAGTAGAATATGGTAAAGAATTACAGATTGACATCCTATAGACACTGCTTTGTAAGCATGTCTAAGCATTAGGAAATATATTTGCACATTCTTATGACGGGTACCTAGCTTCCACCTTTCCATGTATTGAACATGTTATCCGCATTTGCCAGCTTTTGCTATTCTACAAAAATGAATAAAAAAAAATTTGATTTACAAGGGTTATGAAAGCCATTGTGAAATCATTATGCATTACTGCCACCTGTATTATAAAGCTGGATCCTAATGTAGATAAGTGATCCACAGTTAGTGCTCCAATAGATTCTGTAAGATCTGTAAATATGTAGCAAGAGCAGTTTGACAATAGCTCTAACATTGTTTAGTTTCTGTGTTTAAACTTGTTATGCTCTCTAATCTGATGGACTAATAACATATTATATAAAAATTTGAAGCTATATAAAAATAAAGTGTTCATTCCACCTTATGAACATTGATAACACTACAGTGTATTCTTTGTAGGTTTGCCATAAATGAAGAGATTTTTCCACTTAGTTAATGCAAGCATTTACTTAATAAAAAAAGTGAATTGTTGCTATACAATACACATGAGGAACATGCTAAGCCAATTTGCAGTTAGTAATCCACTTGGCCATGCACTCTCAACCTTGCACCTATTCATGAGCCTCCAAAGATGTCTTTCAGCACATGGATAATCATACATTGCACAACATTATCAAGCAAAATCTCTGAATAAAGCTTAAGTCCAGTAATGTTTTGACAGTAAATTCCCAATGCTGGCGTCTGAACACTGCGCAGACAAGAAGCAGCCTTCAGGTGCTATTGTTCTCAGTCAACTCCTCTGTTATTTATTTATATAATAATAGTTTTATTATGAATTTATGACAGCTGTTTTATTTTCTTCATATTTTCATTTGTGCTCTGGATGTATTTAAGAAGCACAAAAAGATTAAAGACTTTTAAGACTGGCTTTACATAGATGTTGATGATTGCAACTATTATGTATGGATGTATGTATGTATAATTTTATTTATAAAACCCCACAAATTTACTCAATATTGTACAATTCAGCAATACAAATGGAGTACAGATATGAGAAAAATCCATTATGTAAAACATGCATGATATTACGAGGATGAAACACTTTACGTGCTAGGGTGGTTCACACAAGAGGTTGGAGGTCCCTGCCCCATGGAGCTTACAATCTAAATGGGATGAAGACTTACATACACAAGATAGAGCGGTAGTAAGAGCTGTAACAATGTTCTGAAACACCAATCAGTAAATACAAATTCTAAGCATAAATAACTAAGGAAAAAATAAAATATATACATAAAAATCAGTACTTGTTATGCCTTCAGCAGCAAAACTTTTTTTTATATTTCTTATATGCTCACTAAACCTAATAGAAAGACTTCTTTTAGTACATCCTATATACTGTATTTTCTGGCGTATAAGACTACTTTTTAACCCCTGAAAATCATCTGAAAA
>WMED01001213.1:1317-28708 GCA_019650415.1 Pipa parva
TGCCCCACAATGCTCCCCATTCCCCATACTGTGCTGCACCCACAACTCCTCTCTCACTCTGTGCAACACACCCTCCCACACTCTGCTGCCCCCACAAGCCTCTTCCCACACTGTGATTCTCCCAACTCCCTTCCCACACTGTGCTGCCCCAAAAAGCCCCCTCCCACACTGCGCTGCCCCCTCCTTCCTACCCTCTGAATAGGGGATGCTATCTTGGTGCTCGCCTCCCTCCTTTTCCCTCTCCCTACCTACGTCCTCTGTAGTCCAGCTCTGTCTGCTGTAGAGCTGAGCGCTACAGCATTCCTCTCCCTAGCAATGATTCAACTTCCTACCGATCACAGGAAGTTACTTCATTGCTAGGACCACGGAGGAGGTAGGTAGGAAGAGGGAAAAGGAGGTGGGCAAGAGAGGGAAGAGGTAGGAGGGCCCGAGGCGGCCGCCTACCCTGCCTACCCTGCCTACCCTGCCTACCCTGCCTACCCTATGGCCCAGAACTGAGTCAACAAACACATAGAACAGTTATAACAACATCACAGTGTACTATCTTTGGAATCATTTAACTTGGCTTACTGGTAGCTATGGGTTGCAGCTCCAGTGTACAGGGTAGGTTTGCATTTGCTGCTCTGGTTTTCAATAAAATGTGAAGAAGGTTTCTGTCATTAAGTAAAATATTAATTGAGTAAGAATTCTATAAAATGTCCATTCAGATGTAAAAGAACTTCTTATATTATAAAAGCTAAGGGTGTCGATTTAAAAATAAATCTACAGCTGTAGCTCACTGCATGTAAAAAAAACCTTTACAAATAAGGTAATAAAGTGCCACTGAACCGGTCACCCAGAGCATGAAAGGTTTACTTCTTTGTGTTGCCCAAACAGGTAAAATGAGCTTCTTGTAATTCAGGTGTAGTCCAGTAATCATGGAATACATGATCCATTAGGCAATTATCAGCCTCTTAGTGGAAACTAATTAGAAGTTTCATCTTAATTGCTGTTTTGATATGTTTGTCTCTTGCAATTTATACCCTGGGGCAACATTCACTTCTAATGTGGGTCAGAGTGGACAATTAATACATGGGGCTGAATATTACTTCAATTATTAACTCAGGGCTTACCCTACATTACCAATTGTCCATTTTTAAAATCATTTTGTTGAGGAAAACTACCTTTGAACCATACGTCTAATGGTTTGTTGTAGTTGCAATACAAATGAAAGGCCACATTTTGTCGTAACTTTAAACCCCATGCAGGCAGTATGGAGATAACAATATCCTTTTAGGAACTACCTTACTATATGCAGTTTTTATATGTTGTGTTGAGGAGGGGTGTTATTTCATCCTGCTTCATTGCTACTTCCAAACTTTTGCTTTCTGTGGTCATTCTAAACCAACATGTCAGTACTACTGGGAGTTCCCCTGAACGTGAAAATCAGAACAGTGTTTGCTTAGTGCCGTTACTTTGACTTATAGCTATAAAATTGCAGAAGGATATAACCTAGAATGGTGCCAGGGGAATGAGGTATTAGTCCCACCAGAATTTCACTGTAGGATCTGTATTGACTGGAAATATTATAACATTATAACTTTTATCAAGCAATACAAAAAGGACCTCTAAGAGCAGGAGGTATTGTTGTGGGGGGTCCAGTCAGATAATAATATGTAGGCTTCCAAGTACTGAACAATGCCACTGATGGCATATTGGTCACTTAGTAAAGTAACTGTGAAATTTGTAGTATAACTGGGTATTTTAATAAAATGCACTGTCATGTTGAGGTGAACTATTTGTGTGGGAAGACTGTGAAATCTATTATCAATAGGTCATTTGACATTTTTAATTAACTTTACCAAATCCTTTTAATGAAATAGAAAGGTCAGCAAGGTACAATTAACAAAGTAATTGCTTTAAATAAGGTCTTCACTAATCATTGATAGTCTTGTAAAGTCACCTTCCCAAAACCATTGTATGCACTGTCCATCTATTTCTTATTTTACACAGAACTGTATCATGCATTTAAATGAAAGTACATCTTTGTATGTCACCTTCATTCTGGAACACCTTGAATTAAGCCATGGAGTCCCAGTAAAAAAAAATATATATATTTCCAAAATGTCCCCAGATTTTTGGGCTCCAGCTACTTTGTGTGATGACCTTGCAACATGTGCTTTCTCTGTTTCTCAATATTCAGTTGTGCTGACTCCTACATGGAGACCCAGCTTGAAGGGCAGGGAACCAGTCCCTTGCGGTGTCACTAATGACAGACGAAAGTCCATGAGATTTCTTTTTTCCTAGGTAAGTAAATTCTTAGAGAGAAAGTGTTATGTTACTTATGATTATTACATAAACTTGGCTTATGTTTATTGCCTGTGCTAAGTTATTAGGAAAAGGTCAGAACTGGAATAGTATTTTGCCTGATCATTTCACGGTCAGCTGAAACTAATTAAACCCTTCTTTATTACTTATTCCAGATTCAATTGGTATTAGGCAAAGTAAACTAGCTCTGCAGTTATTCTGCACTTACATGTGCAAAATACCTTTAATTGAGTTATGCCATAGATAATTACAGCCTATAATGATGTAAATTACAATGTCTAACATACAGTTCAGGACTCTTTACAGACCATCTTTACCCATTAGGTATGCTTATGGGTACTTCTTAATTTACCCAGCTGAACATAAGTGCTGACAACACTAATGGTATTTGTTAGTACACATACATATTTGGAGATTTCTAAATATACAGTAACTGTGACTAAGTACAAATAAAGTAACATTGCACCATATATTTATTAAGCATTGTGGAGCATTTTTCATTTATATTAGTTATATTCATTAGTTACAATGTAAAACTATTTATATTGATACCGGTAATATAGTTATACATTCTTATTGTAATCTCTGAAGAGGAAATTGTATTTTACAACTGTAAATCTATTCCCTTTGACAGAGGCGGCCCTGGCCCTATCAGCGCCCTAGGTAACCCCCCACCCGGCGCCCGCCCGTCCCGCACCGACCTCCTGCCCCTCGCCTCCACCCCCATGCCCCGCAACACCCTCCCTGCCCCGCACCGCCTCCCCTTGCCCTGTGGCCCCCACTCACCTCCAACACCGCCGTCCAGCCGCGGCTCAGCTTTAAATCTCCCATTTGGCAGCCGCGGTTGTACTTCACATCTCCCGACAAGCAGCCGCGGCTGCCAATTGGGAGATTTAAAGTTGAGCCGCAGCTGCATGTAACCTCTCCCAGCTGGCCAGCACTCTCTAAAAAAAAAAAATGCTAGGGGGCACCCCCTGGGCAGGCGGTGCCCCTAGCATTTGCCTATACTGCCTAATAGCAGAGCCGGCACTGCCCTTTGACCTTGCAGGGTCAATTTGCTCACATCTGTTTAGACTTTTCATTGTGCCTGTTAAAACCGCTGCTTATGGACTAAACCTTCTAATCAGTGCATTCAGTAAAACAAACTGAAATAGAAATACTTCAGTAATTCTTTGTCAAAAATGTTTTACAAAATGGTTGCAATATTTATAAAATTAAATTACAAATATGAATAATTTCATGGAACTATGCTATGTTAAAGGGGAACTATAGTCAGATTACATCTTTACATACGCAGTACTATACCTTAGTGAGTAGTGTTTCTCTCCAGTAGTTGTTTCAGAATGATTGAGTAGGCAGCACTGATAAACTCCTGCGCCAGGAAATGTGTGTGACATGTACCCTCCCCCAGACTTGCAATAAAAACAATCACTTTTTAGCACTGTCACAATTCCTAAAGGCTTAACATAAATTTAGCATGTGAAATTGTTAAACATCAGAAAAATAAAAAAATCCCATTTGGAATGGCATGGTAATTACAAAAAAAATTAAATACAGCACACGTAAAAATTGTATCTCTGAAGTTAAATTCATGTAATTTGATTGATTTCTCACTTTTTTATCATAACTGATGTTGTATGTGTTTGTTAAACAGACCCCGCCCAGTCCCTTTGTTTTCTATGGTGCTTTAGATAATACATCCAGAAAGCTCAATTCACATTTTAAAGACAAAAAGCTAAATATTATACTTTATAGACACATTTTAGAATTTTTGAAAGCATGGATTAAATATATAATCATTGTAATTGTATATGTGGCACTTTCTTTTTTTTTTTTTCTTTTTTTTTTTTGGTGTTACTGTCCTTTTAAGTGATTCTACCAATCATTGGGCTATGAAAGTAAAGTCTAATGACTTGCAGTTAATATTCTTTGACTTTTATAAGTATTATCTTGGCTGCTCCTTCCACGTGTGTTTCATTTCCCTGGGGGAATTGATATGAGTTGAGCAGCAACAACCTTAATAAGCCCCTAGGGAGAAAAGAGATAGAGCTGATTAATGGTGTGTTGTAAGTCTAGTTTGCAAACAAGCCATAACAAACTGAGTGGCATACAATACAGGATGGTCCAAAGGTATAGAGACACCTGAATAAATGGAAAATGGTAATTGGGAATGATATCCTTTGTGTGCCATGTTGCTAAGGGACATGGGGCATTTCTGTTTAGCCCTGTCCCTGCAATGACACAAACAACACCATTAAGTCCCCCCAACATGCAGTTTAGAACAGAACTCTAGGACTTAAGTCACCTAAGGGTTCCCAGGTATGCCAATTTGTAAGTGACCTTTCCATGATGGTTATTTCTCCATACCCCTACTAAAATCAGTGTTACATTTTGGCACCCTGGAACCTGGAGCACATCATTAGGAAATCTGTGTGGAAAATCACTGTACTCAGAAAGTCATAGGAGTTCTGGAATTCTTCCCTTCAGGTGGTGGGGCCATTATTTCAGAAAAGGCAGGTTGGGACTGCCTGTTGTTGCAATAGGCCTGAGGAATTACTTCATGGTACAGAACAAGGTAAAGTAAGAGGCATGCAACAACACAGGCAATGTTTAGTCTGGGTTGCTAGCCTACTTAATGAGTGACACTGTGGTACACTATGGGACACCTGTTTGGGTTAGAAACCAAAGGGGAGGTCAGCAAGCAGTGGCAAAACAAGATACATGGAGTTAATGCATTATCAAGTGCTTCTTTTTAAGAACACACTTCACAGACAATGTCATATTGCCCTTGACTCATCACCATGGAACAGCCCTATGTTACCAGGTATAATGAGGTGCAGTAGGCTGGAAGGACCTTCTTAATGGAACAAAACAGGCTATAGTGGCTAGAATCCCCTGAGGTGCTTGGGTTGTCCATGCTGCAAATCAGCAGAAATGTATAATTCAGCAGGGTGCGAACTCACCTTGCCATCCTTCGATTCACCTCGCCAAGAATTCAGCAGTGACCAACACAAACATTATGCATCTGA
Organism: Pipa parva; assembly: GCA_019650415.1. Lineage (NCBI taxonomy): Eukaryota > Metazoa > Chordata > Amphibia > Anura > Pipidae > Pipa > Pipa parva. Next base: position 6,654 of record WMED01001213.1, read on the forward strand.
GTGGAATATGACATCATGCTCTTCCCACAATGCAGGTGTGTTGACGTCACTCATCAGCCTCTGCACTTTGGGGGAAGGCACTGGTAAGTGACGTCACCTTTTCAGCACTTGGTGCCGAAAAAATTTGCCATCACTGTCCCATCCTATAGAACCCACCTATATAAAGAGTGAGTGGGCTACTGAATGGGTCGATAAGTCAGAAAGAGAAATGACAGTAATAACTAAATACAGACCTGATTCTACCAGGGGGGGTAGGCTGGAATTGCAGTGAGGGAGCTGAAGAACAAGTAACTCTAGCAGTGAGCCTTCTTCTGTTATGGGGAAATCTGGCATATAGTATAGTGTAGTGGATTTAAAGGAGAACTAAAGGTCAAATAAAAAAGAGACATAGTCACAGCTTGGACTGTGCTGTCATTTTACTGCTCAGTGGCAGACTTCACACCACTTAGGAGGGTACAGGAGCCAGCCTGAAGCTCCAAACACCTAGCCAAATTCAAAAGAGTGTATACGTCATCACACTCATTGCACCCCCAATGAGAACGCTCCTCTCACCAGCAAAAAATAGGAAGCGCAATGAGCATGATGACATGAATACTCTTTTGCATAATTTGGCAGAGCTTTGCGCTGGCTCCGGTATCAGCCTAAGCACTGTGAAGTCTGCCTCGGTGCAGTGAAATAACAGCACAGTTCAAGCTGCAACTGCAATGTTTCACCTTACTAGAAGGTATTTTTTGTATGTCTCCTTTTTTTATTCAACTTTTAGTTCTCCTATAACTCTCTACTGGCTGCTAGAAGGTCTATTCCCATTATTTCCAGTGGGATAGACAGACACTCACATTTCCACAGGCCCCTCTCCCTGTGCTGATTGTCCTACCCTGCAATCTGAGATGTCGGATGGCACATGTTGGGTGCTTCCTGACATTGGAGACAGAAAAGTTCCACAATTAGAGCAGGGCTGAATTAAACAAGCAAATAGAAGGTGTTTTTCCCTCAAAATAAATGAATAGTTTTCAGTAGGAACATTTGTTTCTCTGAGCCAATTATGGAGGTCTCTGTCCACATGGGCAGAAAGTGCCCAATCATTATGTTGTCCAGAAATAGTGAACTGATGAAAATGGGATGACTGTGTTTACTGTGGCAAAGCCCTTTCTTAGGACTCTCAGGGGATATTCACTAATGTGCGAATTTGACTGTCGAATTCCCAAACAGCGGATTCCCATAGCAAATCCGCAACAATTTCCCCATTGTAAAGTCGCAACAATTTTTTAAAGGTAAGACTGCAACAATTTTCCCATAATAAAGTCGCGACTGTGACAATATTCTCATTATAAAGACGAGACTGCGACAGTAGCAGCCTATTATGGCTGTCTTTATTTGGCGAATTCACACCTTTACACAACAATTTGGATTTTAGTGAATAGCCCCCTTAAACCTCCTTATACTACAGTATATTCATTTGCAATAAAGTGTTCAATTTGGCCCCATGCTTATTTTGTAGAAAGGTTAAAGGGAAAGTAAAAATGAGTTACTAAATGTCTGCTTAATATATGTTTTATATTAAAGGGGATGGGTAGTTTTTTTAATATTTTGCCCGATATACTAAAATAAACAATTCTCTAATGCATTGTTATTATTATATGTTTTTTAGTTTTCCCTGCATTTACTTGTATGTATCATTATTAGATTTTTCAATTATCCTTTGCATAAAAACTTTCCAGTGAACATTTTTTTGAAAAAATTCATGATTGTTACATCACTGCAACCTGCACTGTGGAAAAAAAGCAATTCAAGCTGTCTTTAAGCAAATGCTGTTATTACAGCCCATAAAAAATGCAATGTTTTCTGTGTCTAGGATACCAAAGGTGGGAGGAACAAAAAACAAAGCTATAGCAGTTCCTGGTTAAAATAAAAAGTATTATATAATTCATATGTTGAGAAGCATTAGTCACAGGAGTGCAAAGTTAAGTTTATTTAAACCTACACAGCATTCCTCACAAAAACACAGGATGTGTTGTCCAGGGTTTAGTGTCCTTTAAATGTTTTTGTTTTTTTATTTGCACCTTTACTTATCAGGAAGTTCTATTTATTGTTTCACTCTGTGTCATTTATTGTGCAGAATGCCTGTAATGCTATATCTTTACAGCTTGATATTATGTACCTGAACACAATAAAATTTATCGGAATCCTGCCTGTTGTGGCTTGCAGTGATTAGGATTAGTTTGTCCTTAAGTCACGGCTTCCCCTTAATATGTCCCCCAGGGACCTGTAGGGAACAACAAGTAATTCTGCAGCTCCCTGAGCAAATGACCTGTTCTAATGTATTGTGATTTATCTGTGTGGTTGCTACAGTAGCTGTGACATCAGTTCTCTTGGGGTCAGTGAGAGCTGGTTTCAGAGAATCTCAGGTACTCCTGCATTATTCTCAGTCTCAGTGCCAAGATGACTACACAGGGTTCTATGGGGCTGCTTTACACCATCTCTGAAGGGTCGCAAGGAGAGAGTCCCTCCATTTCCCCACAGAGTCCACAAAGTATGACATCTGTTCATGACATGGAACAGGAGATTAAGACAATGGCATCCACAGAGAGAGCAGACAATCAAAACAAACTGTGTAACTACAGGAACATGAAAAATGGAACTACCAACAAGGTTAAAAGCCATCCCAGACTTGCCCAGTTAAGGGGACAAATTCAGATGCAAATCAGAGAACACAGCCCAAGGAACCAAATGATAGAGCTAGTAGATAAAATTACTCAGGGACATGTAAGCACCAAGACTCAGACAAAGGGAAGCAAAAGTAATGGAGTACAGGAAAACGTAAATATGAACCAGTGCTGCAGCCCAACATGTTTTGCTTCAGAACTGGAGGGGAGGCTGCAGGCAGAGCTGAGTGCACTAAGGTTGGAGGTGAAGTCCAGCTTAGAAGCAATGAGAAATGAGCTGGGACAGGAACTGCGAGCATTGCACAGGGAGGTCAAAGTCTGTTGTCACCACTGCCCATCCAAGGATGTCAGTGATTCATCTGCTGCTGAAAAACGCGCTGAGTGGAAAAATGTTTTCCGAAAAGTTAAGAGTAAAGAAGAGCAGGAAGTGCGAACACCAGTAAGACTTGATGGACAAATCAAAGCAAGATCTGTCCCATCGCTGGCCCCACCATCAGGACCCAGTCGTAATCAGGTTCTTCTGAGAGCCATGAGCACCATTGCAGCTAAAAATGCACTAATGTCTAGCATAGGGGCAAGATCTGACTCTGACCCTGGGCAGCTCCCTTCTAGTAAGCAATACAACAAACCAGACCTAAAAACTCTGGAGTCTTCAGACCATGGGAACCGGGGCAAAAGAGCAAATACTAGGACTGTGGTCCCTCTCCCTCAAAATAGTGCCTCACTTGCAAAAGCTCATTAAAGGGCCCTGGTTATCAATATTGAAATATGTCTGCATAATCCTTATAATAAAAAACAGGCAGGATTAATTATTATAATGCAGGCCTGATAAAGAGGTACTTAATGGCCTACATGCAGGTAAAAAAGATAAAACCAAGTACTGTTTAGTTTACTTGATTTAACTTGCTAGAATAACTTCTAATGAATTTGATTCATGTACAAATATATATTCTTATGACTTTTAATTCATGCAAATAGTATTCTGCTCAGCAATGATTATCTTACGCTTGTTTTTAGATTGTTTTTTGCATGTTTTTGGTAGGGCAAAACACTGAAGGGGGTTATTTATCAAAGAGTGAATTTGCCATACTATGTGACAATTTGCCCACATTGTAGGAAAGTCATTTGTGCATATTCACTAAACAGTGTACTATCACAACGATGGAGCCAACTGTCACATAGGGGGTAATTTAGCAATGTGTGAAGTGAGCTCCGGATCCTTCGCATCACTTCGCACATGTTGTTATGCGCTCGCTGATTTTCTGCACGCGGATATCAGCAAACGCTTTAAAGGGATTCCATTCTCAGCGAGACCACTCAAGTTGCCTCGCCGAGACTGGAATCCCTTTAAAGCGTTCGCTGATGTCTGCATGCAGAAAATCAGCGAGCGCATAACAACATGTGCGAAGTGACGTGAAGGATCCGGAGCTCACTTTGCACATTGCTGAATTACCCCCAGAGTGTTTTCTGAGCGTTATCAGGCAAATTGAAGCATTAAAAAGTGACTTTCAACAAGACAATAAAAAGCATTCTTAAATTAGTCAATACTGACATAATAACAAAATTCTGATTCTCCAAGTGGTGGAAAAATGTTTTCAACTTTTATAAATATTGCCCATATATTTAAAGTGTTGTGTAAATATGCAATCGGTGTAACATTGTTAACTGTGAGACAAGTCACCAAATAACAAAGATCTCTGCTGAACATGCAAAGTTGGAGAAGTGGCAATCTGTTGCGAATTCACACATCTATGGGACAATCTGAACTTTGATTATTGTATCTCTGAAGCTTACTGTTTGTCATTGGAGTCAATTATTTTAACCTTCTTTACTGCACCAATAACATTCATAGGTTAGGATTTAGTCCAGTGTAAAAGAATAATTTCTAGAGGAAAGGGGAATGTTCCTTTTTTTTTTTTTTTTTTTTTCAATGAACACTAAAGAAGAGAAGAAGGGACTGGGAAGTATTGATAGAGGGACTGAGAAGTATTGATAGAGGGACTGGGAAGTATTGATAGAGGGACTGGGAAGTATTGATAGAGGGACGGGTAAATAAGACAAATATGATTAATAATTCATATGGAAGAGGATGGGCTGATAAAAGACCTTTAGAAGAGTGATATTAATGGATGCTTGAAATAGGTCAGCTGCGGAAATCAACTGAGGAAATAGTGATTGGAATATAGAAAATGCATTGTTTAAAGAAATATCATCACCAGAAATAAATGTAAAATGATTAATAAATATTAGTACTGGAAAAAATATTTCCTCTAATTCTCATAATGTTATATTTATCTCTGTGATTGTATTTATGACACCACAGTCTCATCTTGATATGTGGCTATGAGTACAGGATAAACAAATGCAGTGGGTAAAAAATACCGTATGCTTAACAGATGAAGATACAATAGCATATAATGGCACTTTATTCCACTTTATTCCACTTTATTCCACTTTATTCTAGTTTATTCCACTTTATTCCAGTTTATTCCACTTTATTCCACTTTATTCCAGTCTATCCACTTTATTCCACTTTATTCCACTTTATTCCAGTTTATCCACTGTGACCTAAGGCTAAGATCAAAATGCCCAAAAGACATAAAGCAGCTGGGAAAGAAGTTACATTTCTTAAAGAACTACCAAAAAGGTATTGATAGGGTGCACTGCATTAAATAGTTATAATAGTGGGGGGCACCGTACATTAACTGGGTCATTCATACTGGACACAGCATTAACTAGGGTAGTGACAGTGGGCACACAACAGTAAGTAAGGAATGATGTTGCTGGTAACTTTGTATTACCTAAGGCGTAATGTTTCTGGACACAATATTACATGAGACATTGATACTGCGAATTGTGCATTATTTTGGGATTAAAGGGGAGCTAAAGCCTCATGCTAGCCAGCCTGTGCTTAGCTAAATAACCCCGTTTTCACAGCCATAGGCCTTACCATTCAGTCTCCTTGGTTCTTTGTTTTACAAAGAATTAAAGGACTACAAAGCTATCACTGCAGAGGCTTAGGACCATCCCACCTACTGTGTCTACAGCAAGGCCTCTGCCTTTACATTTGTGAGCAAGTTCTTTGTATCAGTGTGAAATGAAGGACAATGGCTGTCGGATGTAAATCTCTTCCCTTTCTAAATGTTATTATTTAGTTAAGCACAAATTGCCTTGCATTTAGCATGCTAGCCAGGCGAAAATTTTGGGCTTCATTTTCAAAAGTCCAAATAGTCAGTCGTGTAGAGCTATGGATTTGAGTTTATTCTCCACTACCCCATGTTTGCTTATTGGCGACTATGCGACCAATTTGGGTTGTCTATGATAGTCGTGAACTTACGCAGATTTTTGCATCACTTTGCATTCACATGCACAAGTATTTCAATTATTAACTAAGCGGAGGAGTGGTGCAAAGGTGTGAATGTGTCTTGGTGAACTTCTCCTAATTCACCTGTTTCACTTTTCCACTTCAGACTGGTGAATTGGGGGGATTAATGGCAGGGCAACTGTGTTGCCAAAGGCGACTATTTCATCAAAACTGACGATAGCAACTGTGACTAAATGACAACATGACCTAGGAACAAGGTGACATAGGAATAGAATATTCACACAATACAGTTAGTGGGACAGTGAGACTGATGTCACTACACTTCACTCCTTGAATTTTCCTCATTTTGCATGACTTCTCATCCTAGTTCTATCTGATTCACTACGCCACACTACACGTGACAGCGATCACCACTGTCCACTTGTTCGCCAAGTCTGTTCTCCACTTAGTCAATAGAGAGAAGTGAATGTGAGACTATTTTGGTGATGTGGATTGTAGCGAGGTGAATTCGACAGGTGAATTCACCATTTTGAAAATGAGGCCTTTTATCTCCCCATTATGCTGGGTTTGTATTGGATACTGATTTTGGACACACTATAATAACTGCATTCTGCTTTTAATGCTAAATAAAACGCCACATCTTTAAGAAAATAATTACTTCCGCTTTGGCAGCTTTTAATTTTGGGAGGCGCCTTTCACCTTGAGTCACCGGAAAGCTGGAATCACCTGTGTCTGAATATGGGGTAAAGTGAAAGTCTAGTAACAAGTGAAGATAAGGTTAAAATTCAAGATAATGAATCGAAATGGGAAATACAGTGTCGGATGGTTAGCAGAATGAAAGTAGGTTTAGTACAGGCATGTGGAATTAGGGTAGTGTCTGGGGTGTTAATTGATTAAATATGAATTATAGGGGTCACTATAGTGTTAACTGTTGGAAGCATGAAGGGCAGTTATTAGTAGTTAGGATATACTGATCAGAGAAAAGCAAGCCATTTAGAAGGATAAAAAGAGTTTTGCTGAGCGGTGAGAGTCATTTTGGCAGTATAAAGAGTAGGCTGATGATGATATATAGGCAGAAAGGGGCTTTGAGTGCTACATTTATAAGTAAGGGTTAAACGGAAGCTTTGGATATCTACAGGTGTTGTGTGTGTGTGTCCGTTTCATATTTCTCTCATAAAAGACATCATTCCTCATCGTAACAAAATAAAGTTGTACAGCAGCAGAAAACAATGCCTGACACAATGAAGGGAATGCTTCCTGTATAATGGTAGTTCATCTGAGCTTTCATAATGAATCCCCTGAATACCACAGTCTGGCATTGTTCAGAGCAGCCTGCACCATGCATGTTCCATAGGTAACATTTCAAGGGATGTGTGTGAAAAGACAAAAAACTCAGAAGAAATGGTTTTATTGTAAGAAAATAATGTGAATTTAATAGTTTTGGTGCAAATAAACAAAATATTCTTATTTTATTATAACAGTGTGCCAGATCATTTGATTAATTCCGCATGACCTGACAGATTTAACAAAGTTTAACCTTTATTTAAATGTTCAGTTCTTTGTCAAGTCTTTACTGCAGAATCATTTCCAAGAAGATATTCATTTTAAATTATTCGTGGATGGTGCATGTTCCACTGCAGAAGGTACATTTAACATTGCGGCCAGGCAGGAGTTTAGATGCTTCTATGAACATTAAGGGGGTTATTCTCTAACGTCTGAGGGGGGAATTCAACATAGTATGAAGTGAGCTCCAAATCCTTTGGCTCACTTCACACTGACTGTTATGCGCTCGCTGATGTCCTGCACGCGGACATCAGTGAGCGCTTTAAAGGGATTCCAGTCTCGGCGAGACCACTCGAGTCGCCTCGCTGAGACTGGAATCCCTTTAAAGCGTTCGCTGATGTCCACGTGCAGGACATCAGCGAGCGCATAACAGTCTGTGTGAAGGTGAGGCGAAGGATCCGGACCTCACTTCGAACTATGGTGAATTCCCAGATGAATTGTCTCGTAAAGGTGTGAATTCGCCAGCTAAAGACAGTTGCAATAGACTGCTACTGTCACAGGTTTATAGCAAGAATATTGTCGCAGTCGCAACTTTAAAAACTGTTGCAACTTGGGAATTGTTGCAGTCGCGGCTTTGCTATGGGACTCCGCTGTTTGAGAATTCAGCAATTGAATTCAGACTTTAGAGAATAACCCCTAAGTCTATGAGATGGTGTTTCTGTGACCATTATGTAGACACAGTCCAACAGCAATATGAGAACCATGCTACATAAGACAATTCTTTCTTTGTGATGTCACACAGCGCTACAAAACATGGTTACATAAGAGTAAAGGAAATGAGTGCATCATTTGTGCATAATCAAAGTCTACTTCTGTTTAACAAGTGCAGACTCAGGCTTTTCTTGATTGGGTGGAAAGGAGGAGGGGCCAATCCCAAATTAATTTCTCTGCAAGACCCATGGGGATCAAGTTACATCAGTGTTTTTCTGTGCATAACAATTCATAGCTCCCACTTGCAGACTGATGTCCCGGGTTTATGAGTTAAATAAGGCATTTTCTCTACTGATAATTAGGAACAAGCCTTGCCTTTGCATGTGTTTGAGTTCAGATTAACACATGTTCCGTCTGTAGAGGAACCCATATGTTAATTATGTGGCCGTTCTGAGGTTATCAGAAGTGTAATAATATTTGGGTGGTCAAGTTCACTAGGCATAAGCAGAAGAGTGAAGCACTGATAACATTAGAGTGGTTCACAGTAGCATCTCGGGATGCCCACACCTGTCGTCGATTCAGTGGCTGTGGAGGGCGGAAATTCTCAGACATTTTGACTAGCTCTTCCCCGTGAGCAGTGAAATGAACAGTTTCTGTCAATTTTTGCAGCTGAAAAGTTATTAAAAAGAGACAGTCATAGATAGTCTTGATATCTGTCTTAATTATTTCATCTAGAAAATTCCTTCACTGTATACAAGCAAGCACAGCCTAAACTGTCTTCAACTCACTTCTGTAATTATTACAGTTGTAGGGAGGCTTGACATGCAGCCGTAACTGTAATCCAATAGGAGCAATGCTTTTCTTCTCTATTCAGGGTAATCACATAGATATTTTATCAACTGAACATCATTGTACAGTACAGCAAAATAAAATGATTTTATCATCCCTTCTCAATCATGCGACTAGACTGATGATTTGTGGTGGTGCGTTTGGGGTATAATAATGGTGAAATACAGTTTTGTAATTAGAGAGAAGATCAAAATAATTTGGACTATGGGTATTTCTTTTAAAGCGTTAAATATCTGCTAAAGTGATAATCATTATTGTAGCAAAGAAAGCAGCATCAATATATCTTTTTGAAATAGTTTTTTTTCCACAATTGACTTCTATTATTATTGAAGTCTCCTGATGGAATATCTCATAGTACTTCATCCCTGTGGTTGCTTATGGGATAGAATCAATTCCTGGAACAAATCTGGGAATCAACTGAACACAGCGTACCTGGTACCTGGAAGATTCAGTTCAGACTTGTGCTATGTCAATTCATTTGCAGTATGGGAAGAGAGAAAAGAGAGAAAAACACAGCTATCCTACAGAGATCAGTCTCTGGGTGAATGCATATAAAAATAAACAAATACAATGTATTGCTCTTAGAACAGGAACATTGATACTTAAGCTATGTAGCCTTCCCTTACAATTCCAGTTGATTTTTGAACATGTTCCTCTCTGATATCTATTCTTCTATCCAGTAGGATTTTATCAGCACCTTTCTACCTGAGATTCAACATGGGAGTTTCTGCTGTTTCAAAATCAGTTTAAGAAGTAGGAATCTGTGTTTTAGAGTGGCTGAAGGGAGTTGGCACTTGATCAGTTATTTTGTAATCTCTAGCACCATACAAAGTCTCTTCTTCCATGAGCTCTATGTAGATATTCCATTGATTGTGCCTTTTTGGTATATTGCCAGCTTGCTGCCAGCCTTGCCTGTTTTTGACTACAGCCTGTCCCACTGATCTTGTAACTCTCAGCCTGGTTCTTGTTTATGTTTGCCCCTGCCAGCCTAACTGCTTAACTTGTCAATGGCCCTTGCTTTGCTTTTCTTAGCTGAATTCCCATTCTCTAGTTTTGCCTTCCTGGTTGAGCAGCATCTTGTTCCTTTGGTATTTACCCCTCCTGTCCCCTGCATTATGGATCCCCTGGTATTAACCTTGGCTTGTTTACTGTACTTTTATCACCTCACGTTTTGATACTGTTGCTTTACCTGATCTTCCCCCTTCCTGGGAAGCTGTCCCCCTTCCCTCCCTGTCTACTGTATCTCATTCAGCCTTTAACACTAATTTATTTGCCCTACAAGGACAGTATCCAACTTTACAGCTCCTGGGACCTTCCCTTTCTCAAGCTATTACCGCAGTTTGTTTTATTTGCTTACCTGGTCTCGACTGATGGATATTGGATCTTCAAAAACTGTCCAAACAACTGCTTCAGAGCAGTCTGGAGTGGTAAGCGAACCCTGGTATCGGTAATACCTGGAAAGCATGTTATGTGGTGGTAGCAGCTTCTCCAGGGGGAAGGTGGAGGCTAAATCTATGAATTGTCCTGTAGCAAAATAGATAGGGTAACTCAGAAGGCAGCATGATAGTTGAATGGGGACATCAGCTAGGATGATTAGTTTTTCTTTTTAAATAAGAAACAGGAATGTTACATATCCATTCTTCTTAAAGGTATAACTGCAGTTCGGGCGTGGGAGTGGCAGGCAAATGTTAAAGAAAATTAGGAGGTTTTAAACTCTGCTACTTTAAATTCATCAGGCTCCATAGAAAAAGCCTAGTAACTGAATGCTAAATAGTGCAATGGTGCCATTTTGTTACCAAGAATACAAATGATTTCAAAAGAATGCGTCTGTCTTTGTGGGTTTCAATAGGAGTGATATTAAATAATCCTTGGTCAAGCTCTGCAGTGCTGCCAAAAAAATCCCAGCAACCTTTTGCAAAAGGTCATCTTGTTTAACCTCTACTCTTACTGAATTAGTTAGATAATGTATCACAATCATCTAGTTTGTAAGGGCAACTTAGCACCAACAATATAAATATCAGCATCTCTTTTATGTGGGGAAAAAAACCTGGTGATCAGTGTGCCTATAATATTGGACAGCATTAATGGTTTAATAAAGGAGTGAGGGCCTGTTAGAATCTAACAGAAGCAGTAAGCATCTGATAACAACATCTAAAAACCTAAAACAAAAGGAGAAAGAGGAGTTGTTTGCTTTTTATAAATGTGTGATGATTGAATACACATGGCAGGGGCATTTTAATAGTAGTACACTATGCTATTGTATGTGTGTGTAACATTTAATACATTTCATTCAATGCAGTCACCTTCCAAAGTTATATTCTCAATTCCATCCACCAAAGTATTATAATTGGGGTTATCATGCGTCGACACCTAAAAAGAAAATAAGTGTCTTACAGAATTCACATAGAAGTGTGAAATAAGAATACCGACACTACTATAAGCATAGCTGGCTACTCACTGTGAAAAAGAAGCCTAGCACGGCAATGCCTTGAGGGTCCTTCTTGGCTTCAGCAATGCTTTTGAACTTGGTATTCATGTGAACAATATGTAGCTGGGGACATTAAAGAAAAGATCTTTGGGATTTGTAACAATTAGGCAATGTTTATTTTAATCAAAGAAAACTCAATCATGAAAAGGAAGTCCATGAGATCTCAAGGGCTGTCCTACATTTCAGCATGCAAAAACATTCTGGAATATTAATATTACTAAACTATTAAAGGCTTTTTGTTCTTTTTATCTCTAGAAATCTGTGGTTAGTCTCAGCCTCTTCCACTTTTGATGGAAATTTATATCCACTGGGAGAAGGGGTTATATGAGGGTGCCAGTTACCTCCATTGGGTATTGCTTTCCATCCATCAAGTGCTCTGATCCATCCATTATTGAGTTTCCCCAATGGAAATGGAACTGGATAGCCTGGTAGGTATTTGGCAACCCTGCACCACTGATATTGATGTGATTCGAATCTCCGTTAAGGTTTACCAGAACTGTATTAATTAAAAAAAAAAAACAGAAAAAACACTCAATGCATTTTCTGATGATGGACTTTATAAAGTATAATGTATAATTTCCAAAAGAGACATTTAAGTGCCAGTTCCTATCTGCACATACACTTTTATGCTTGCAGCCTAAAGAGAGGGTTCTCAAACCTCATCACAGGCCTCATCAACAGTGCATGTTTTGTCCAACTATCTTGTAACTGGGATGTTCAGTACTTGCAGCCTTTGGAAAGATCTGCTACAGACTTTGGACATAAATAAAAAGGATCCTACCAGAACTTTAAAAAATAAATTCTTAAGGAAAATATAGCTGTATTAATTTTTCTTACTAGTGTCAAAGGTATTGTCCATGTTCATATAGATAAATGTATATAATATAAAGGGTGGTCCAAGGGTATGGAAATGGTGTTTGGGAGCGCCATCGAGTATGTGGCTTTCAAAATGGCCGCTGTGTTGGACCCCAGCCCCACACAAATTTACCCCTTAGCAACATGCCACACACAGGATGGCATGTTTCCATAACTTTGAACCACCCTGTATATATTATATATAATACAATTGTAAATATAGAGATACTAATATCAAATATAGATAAGCTAATGAGTACTCAAACTGCATATACTCACCTGAATGTCCATCATTCATAAACTTCCAGAGGCCAGGAGGAGCTTGATCATACCCCTGGAAATCCATAGCCCCCAAATGGCTATCTCTCTTCACTTTGGATCTCTCAATATTGATAGGAGATTGATTCTCTCCCCCGCAGTTGTGGTGAATGTCTTTCCAACGATCTGGTCCTAGCTCATTAGAAGTGCAAAATATTTACTTAAGCACCTTTCCACCATATGTGTTGAGTATTTAAGAGAGAGAACCTGATCAGCTGAGCCCATCTAATAGTGGTCATGCCTGCAATGGCAGCTATACCCAGAACTGTTTATAGTTCTTGCACTTCAGTTATAAGATCCATTATCTTTTCTCATGTGATTGACAATTGCAATATATGGAAGATCTGCATGCTATACAATGAAAATTAGTCAGGAAAAATGCCAGAAGCTTTTTAGACAACAGATGACATTTATAAGGAAACCAGTTACCAACAGGTTTTAAAATGTGTTTGCCAAACCAGAGCTCAATAAACAAGGAAAACCTCACATACAAAATTTAGCAATAGTGGAAGCACTTCAGTTATACACTGGGCACAATTCAGCAGCTTAATGGGAGTTTGGATCCACTAAAAATAGAATCAGTTTACTAAGACAATGCTGCATACTAAGCACTAGGGGATACTAAACATATTTTGTTCCTAATAGCATCTCAACAAACTATGTTGTTAGTTTTTATTAAACTGGGCCTTTACTATGTGGATTCAGAACACATTTCGACTAGTTTCTTAAATACCTCGGATCTCATGCAGTTGACATTTGCAATCAAACCACAGAAACAAAACCAGGGAGGTCCAGCTTCATACATCCTAACATCACGTGACACATTAGGAGTAATCCTAAACCCCTTATGTGCCCATCTGTCCTGCCCTATCTGCCTAATGGATGACAGCAGTCTATTACGGAGATAAGGCAGGACAGAGGAGTGCATCTGGAGGCTAAAACTACTCCCAATGTTCCCCTAATGGGTGAGAAGACCACGGACTGACAGCCTTCTAGGGGATGACCACGTGTAGCACTTTCCCCTAATAGATTTTAAAGCACACTATAAAAAATGTTTGTGCAATGAAGTAGTTGACAAAAAAATATGTTTACATTATTTCTACAAACTTATAGGGAATTCACTATAGTCTGAAGTGAGGTGCAGAGTGTTTGCCTCACTTCAGACTGAACAAAAGAGTTGCCTCACCGAGACTGGAATCTCTTTAATGTGCTCGCTCATGTCCGCGTGCAGGACATCAGAGAGCGCAGATCAGTCAGTCCGAAGTGAGGCAAACACTCCGCACCTCACTTCGGACTATAGTGAATTCGGCTCATAGTATTTGCGGTGCTTTCCCAAGAAATGTGTTTACTTTACACAATCATCTTTATGGCAAATGGCCCAGTAGCTAGGGCGAAATGTACTAAAGTCGAATATAATTTTTTCAACTTTTTTGCCAGTTTTTCGGCTGAAAAGGGGGGTGAAAAGAAAGAAAACTTCATTTTTGACCTTTTTGCCCATTTTCGTGGTGAAAAATGGACAAAAAAGTAAAAAGAATCGTTTTCATCTTTAGTAAATTTCACCTGATTCAAGGTGTTTTAGAGATTATGGAAAAACCCAGCAAAAATAACAAAATACCTACAAATCATCTAAAAATATTTTTAATGGGTGACCATGACAAAATGCAAGGCGACATTTCTTGTTTATTTTTTTTCATACAGCAAAACATGTCTATAAAAGTCGCCATGTGTTTTGCTTCGTCACCCACTGAAAACATTTTTGGATAGTTTATCGGTGTTTTCTTCAATATTTTATTGTTGCGTTTTATCACAAGTTGTATAACACCTTGAGGGCTTATTCATCATAGTGAGAATGCAGCTGTGAAAGTAAATTCTTATTAACTCCTTATTCACTAAACAGAGGATTCCTATAGCAAAGAAGCGGCAGCGTCAATAGCTGTGTATTCAGTTGGACAGTAGCAGACCTGCCATCAGTCTCCAGGTTTGCCACTTAAATGTGGCAAAGTAAAACTAGCGAATGTGACACAGTATGCCTTGCCGAATTCGCTACTGTGGCAGACTTCGATGCTTGATGCATGCAAAATGGTGCAAAATGCTTTGTAAGTCTGCAACTGTCATACTTTGTTTCCCCTAAAATAAGACCTAGTGCAATTTTTTCCAATCTTAGAAATATAAGGCCTCCCCTGAAAATAACACTTAGGGTAATTCAGGACAGTGCGAAGTGAGGTGCGAGGACTCCGCACTGTCCTGAATTACTCCCTTAGTTGCAGTAAAGTACGAGAAATAAACCGTACTATTACCATGTCCCAAAAATAAGACATCCCCTGGAAATAAGAGCTAGGGCGTCTTTAGGAGCAAACATTAATATAAGACCTTGTCTTATTTTTGGGAATACAGTAAGCATCTAAATTGGTCAAGAATTCACCACATTGAAGTGTTTGCTGAATATGCGAAGATTGGGAAGTGGTGAATAACTATAAATTAGGACCTTTTCAAGACTGGACTTTCATGAATAAGCCCCCCGCTGGGGTGCAATTTCCCTTAAAGATGATTTGTATCTCAGGTTTCTTGAATTATGCAATGCTTATAATGATACAGTATACCATGAAATTAATTTTGCTTAGGAAGAATTTGTTTATGATGTAAGCCCTACAAATATAATTACACCTAATTCTTACTGTGAAAAAATATGTTATACAACTATTTCAACATAATCGTCATCTGACCTTCATGAATATTAATGGGCAGTTAAGTGAGATGAAGGTTACCTTTATTTATATTTAATTAGGGGCTGTCTGCAGATGAGTTAAGTTTTAAGTCAAGTACAAGAAATTATCTCAATCTGCAGCATTTCTTGACATACAGAAAAGAATGACATATGTACAATCCATGCACCTAGCGATTAGTAGATATAACTGCTATTTTATACAGTTTAAAGATTTATTTTATGATACTCATTTCACCCGCACCCTGTTGCTATGTTACTAATACAATGTTTTGGAAACTGATGGCTGTCAACCCAAGTTAACAAAAGCAGGAATAGTAAAGTTTCTATGGAAGATCATTGGGGCACTGTGGGAGTTCTTCATCAAAGTTTGAAGAATCACTTAGTGGTGTGAATTCCAGTCCATTTGCCACTTCTCCAATTTCATGCATTCAATAAACTCTGCAATAAAGTGAATATGCAACTAATTTGGCACCTTGCAATGGTTGAGCACCTACAGAGTTTTTTGCATTACTTTGGATGTGCATCCCCATGCAATTCCACTGTTTACCAAGAATTAGAAAGTATACAAGTAGAAAAGCGTGCTACTCTGAATTAATCAATTTGACTTAGCGAGATCAATGTGGCAATTAAGGCTGCTAATGGCAGGGGTCCTGGGTGGCATAAGGCAACTGTACACTCAAAAACTAAATAAAATATACAGACTAATTTGCATCCGTTCGAGCGCACAAATTGAAGAGACACAAATTTGACATGCCTGTCGAATTCGCACTTTGATAAATAACCCCTTTCTGTATGATGCTACCAAAATAAAAGAACCATGGCTGAATTAACATAGCTTCCATAATGTCTGTACATTGCCAGTAACAAGCACTACATATGTACACTTATACATTAACCCTTAGCAACAACCAATCAGAAGTGCTTTTGTGTTTTTTTCTCAACTATTTTCCTTTGTTTGATTGTTACCTTTATTCCCACTACAATATAGAATACATTGACATCTCATAAGCAAAACTGTTACCTTATAATAAATCATCAAAAAAAGTGAAAGGGCCCCAAGTAATATCCATAACATTACTCACCACATTTGGAATTCAGGGAAGAGTAACACCATTGACCTAAGCAAAAAAACAGAGCAAGATGAGAAAACTGTGCTTTATACAGTATACATTACTCATTTAGGGGGGGAATTCACCATAGTGCGAAGTGAGCTCCGGATCCTTCGCCTCACTTCGCACTGACTGTTATGCGCTCGCTGATGTCCTGCACGCGGACATCAGCGAATGCTTTAAAGGGATTCCAGTCTCAGCAAGACCACTCGAGTCACCTCGCCGAGACTGGAATCCATTTAAAGCGTTTGCTGATGTCCGCGTGCAGGACATCAGTGAGTGCATAACAGTCTGTGCGAAGTGAGGCGAAGGATCCAGACCTCACTTCGCACTCTGGTGAATTCCACCCTTAGACTGTAAGCTCTATGGGGCAGGGACCTCCATCCTCTGTTGAATTGTACAGAGCTGTGTAACCTAGTGGCACTTTATAAATAAAAGTATGCATACATACATACACACATACATTAGTACTCTTTGGAATAGTTTATTACTTCTTGAACTTCATGACTGATCAGTGGCCAAATCATGCTGGGTAGAATCTCTCTTGCATTGTTATAACCAGCTCTTTTGTTTTTTTTAAATCTATTTTCATGCAGCAAGCATAGTATTTGCTTGAGACTGAACAGATTGCTTTCATACCACACAGCAGCTTGCAACAATTCTATCACTATTTGAGCTTACTAAAACTCTTCCCTGGGTGAAGATACAGGAAAACAAAAAATTTTCAAAACTATTTGGTTTATATCTAGATCTATTTATTTCATGTGTATAAATAGAAGTGTTAAACATACAAAAATCAATTCCAGCACAAAATAATTGCTCGACATATATCACTAGAAATCATTCCATATAAATCACTGGAATATAAGTAAAGCACCCCCCCCACCACCACCACCACCACCACACACACACACACTCCAAATGGCTTGCTTACAAGTTATTGCGCAGGTATGCTAAGCAAGCTGCTTTAATCTGCACTTTATATTTTGACTGTTTAGTAGATCCCCTTACCTAGAAACCTCTAAGTTTCTCAAGCCTTTCAAGAACATTTAAATGTTTCCATTGATCTACTCTGTTCCCACTCAAATACCTACACAATGATCAAAAGTTTTCCTCCTAAGAATAAGCTGTCTCCTAGGACACACTGCATATAATAAGGTAAAACAAATACAGTCATATGGACAGTGAAAGAAGACATATGAAGTCCTAAGGCATACAGTATAGTAATAACCATAAAGGCACATACGTTCTGATTTATATACAGCTGTTCATTTACATTTTTATTGTGAAATTTTGCCATGTTCCCATCCCAAAGCAGCACAGGTGGTTATTTACTAAAGTCCGAATTGTTGCGTATGGGTGCGAATTCGCCAACTATAGATAGTCGCAATAGGCTGCTACTGTCGCAGTCGCATCTTTATAATGAGAATATTGTCACTGTCACTCACGACTTTATTATGGAAGAATTGTCATAATCTTAACTTTAAAAAATTGTCGTGATTTTCCAATGGGGAAATTGTCACGGATTTGCTATGGGAACTCGCAGCTTAGTGAATAACCCCATTCATCAGAATGACATATTGCAGAAATGCTTGGGATCCATAGCAGCCAAAAGATACAGTTTACCCTGAAGGTAAAACAGTTTCTGCTCCATTAGATGCAGCAGGGGAAGTTGAAATGATTAAAGGATTTAGAAAGAAAATTACTCATTGTCTATTACCTAATATTTCAGTTCTAGACTAATCACAACAGATTGGACTGTGTTTTTTATATTCATTTACATTAAATACATTCTTTTTTCAGTAAATACTAAGATAAACAAAAGTCCCCATGCTGAACATCTTCCCAACTGGTCTCACATCCCTGAGTTTAGAAAAGTAGAAAGAATGAATGTGGTCTCACCTGACTGGGAACTCTGTACAAGAAATGGTAATGTGAAGAAAGGAATACAGAGCTGATGTATCTTCATGTCAAAATGCAGAGACTGGTGTCCCACTCACTCTTCCCTTCTTCTACACAGAGCTGGGCTCTGGACAGAACCTCTTCAGCTCACACTAAAATATTTATTAAGATCAGAGCTGCATATTCTGTTAACTGTTTTTTTTCCTCATTGGGAGGGGGTAGAGGTTTCTGTTGGACTCCTCCTGTGATACAGAACTAATGCCTTTAACTCCTTTTTTTACTTGACCAGGCAGTGGGAGGTTCTCACCTGTTCTAGAAGCTGCTGAGATATCATTGATTCAGTAAGACAATGCTCTGTCCAGTACAAGAGAGTTTATTAAAGGAGCAGTAACCAAACACTTGTTAAAACCTTATATTTGAAGTTAAATTTATGAATTTTATTTTCTGTCTGTTTTTATCTTCACTGATAGCAGCTATTTTATCCAACAGACCTCATCCAGTCCCAGTGTTTTTTATGGTGCTTTACAATACAAGAAGTGCACTCCCAAGTTTTTAAAGCTAAATATCTGACTTTCTCTACACAATTTAGAATTTTTGGAAGCGCAGATTAAATATATAGTAACTACAAATGAATTTGAGGCATTTGCAATTTTTGGTGTTACTGTTCTTTTTACCAGGTCTTCCTGCTTAAAGAAGCAACCTGTTCTAAAACCCTGAGGTTACCTTATTATTTTAGGGCTGTGTCATATTAAATATGTGCTGTCGAATATGTTGTCAAGTTTGTAAACAAGTTCTAAGTATAACATAATAAATAAAGGTTATTCTAAAAACAATCCTTGGTTTTGTTTAGGTTTTGCTTTTCTTATAAATGTATTCATTTTGAGTTACAATTGAGTTATGAGCTCAGTTAGAAGGCAACTCACTCCTAGTTAGGCACAGGAATCAAGGAAATTCATTCTGAGAAGTATTTCTAATAGTCAAATGTTGATTCTGACATTTTATTATTTTACTTTGCATTAAATTATGTCACATAATATTTCAGTTCACTATATTATTTAGTATATGTTTATTCTTACAAAGGGGCATGGTCTGTTAGTGGGTGTGGCCTAAGGCACCAAACATTCTGTACCTATAAGCTCCTCAGATGTAAATCCGACATTGGGGATAGGCTAGAACATGTGGGTCCAGCTGCTCTTCATGTAGATGTAATTAAAATCAGTAGTAGCATTTGTGTTGCTGCTGCATTTGAGAGTGTGGAAGGATAGTTGTTTGTGGTCTCAGCAGGAATTGTGGATTATGACTCCACTGAAGGTGCACCTGATAGCAGGGCTGGATAGAGAAGAAATGTAAGCCCTTTTGACTCTTTTATTGAGTGAAATCTCTCTGGAAGAGATCTATCCATGGTTAGCTATCACTCTATGGCATGGGGTTGCTTGAGGAAGAGAAACTAGATTACATGCATGCAGTATCCCAATAAAGCCTGTGAGGCTTTAGAGATTGGTTAGTCTACAATTGATCCTGTAAAGAGGAGGTGTGGAACACATGATGGTTGGAGTCATTGCCCCAACTGTAGGGGTGGAAATTAGACTGCTGATGGTTCCATACCTTTATTATGTGCAGGTAAGTTGAGAGTGAGTTGGAAAACGTGTTCATATTTAGCCAAAAGTGTAAAGTTGTAGAAATAAGGGGATGTGTTATGGTGGTAGCTTTAAGTTGTTTTGTACTTAACCATTGGGATCATTTTAAGTGGTAGTTTTAGAAAGTTTTGCTCCAGTTGTACCCAGAGTTTGTTGTGGTGATGAAGTCCATAATTCTTTGGAGAACCCCACCTCCACCAAGTTTATTAGTGGTAATTTGCAGTGTATGTATTCTAGGACAGCGATGGCAAACCTATGTCATGCGTGCCAGAGAGGGCACATAGAACCTCTCTGTATGTACATGCGCAGTCTCCACCACTGCTATCCTCGATCCCCCAGCGTGCGAGTGCTCTTTCAGTGACCCGTCCAGACAGTTTTAAGGTTGGATCCATAGCTTACACTGAAGGAGCACTTGCTTGCTGATAGGATATCTCTGAAAGGGCTCTACCCCAAAGCAGGCGCAATGACATCACTCATCAGCACTGCACTTCGGGGGAAGATGCTGGGGAGTGACGTCACTTTTTGGCAATGAGTGCTAAAAAGGTTCGCCACCACTGTCCTAGAGTGTTTCCTGTTCCACAAGAATCTTGAGAAGACTTTTTTTTATCTTATTATGAAGGAATGGGGGAAGGCCTATGGAAATAGTTTGAAAGATATACAGCAGCCTAGGGAGGACATTCATTTTAATCACATTTATGCGATCAAGCAACAAATGGTACACATTATACCAAAGTTCTGTCTTGTTTGGCTTGAGAAAGAACTAATTCATCATTTCTTACTGCCCAGTTTAGCAAATTCTTGGTGATCTGTATACCTAGATGTGATGTGTTTAGAAGCCCACTTAAATGGAATGGTAGCTTTCAGTTAGATGAACATGGAGCACAGGCAAATACGTCTTCACTCATGCAGCATTAGGTCACACCCCGACGATTTACAATACTTTAGCAGAAATTATGGCTTGGTGGTCAGTAGCAGTAGACTAATACATGATCCTAAAATTTGCTTTTATAGGAAGCATAGTTAATTAGTTAAGCAAAGTTTGTTTTTTTTCCCCTTGGAAGTGGGGTGTGTGCAAAATCCTCCCCCAGACAATCCTTGTCTCTCTCTCATTTATTAAGGGATTAAACCTTTACCAATACACTGCAAACTGATTTTTCTCAGAACTGGCACGTTCTGCTGCTGGGTTTATTATTTTTAGCTACAGTTAAGAATGGAATAACCTTCACTTTGCAGTTCACACTGAGAAGACTCCTTGATTCATACTAATATATAGACTTTGAGTTACTATTAATGGAGCATCTTTCAAATTAAAACTTTAAAATAGGAAACCTTTGGGCTCAAACACATGGACAATAAAAAAAAAAATAGCATTTATTCTGCATTTCTGATAGCATGGAAATACATATAAACCCAAATAACATATTTTTTCATATTTTGTCTCTAAAGGTGTACTAGGGTCAGTGTTGACTATAGCAGCTCGATGGAGTGTGAGAGAGTGAGTGTGTGTGTGTTTCCGAAAACATTAACAAAAGAACATACATGAGCATTTATAGATGCATTAACATGCTTTGTGTTTTACACTGCTTTCAGGCATTGAAATTAGAATGGAAGTTAATATTATGTCTTGTAAATAATATTTATATGCATATTTACAGGGGAGTTTTAGAAATTCAAAACCTAAAGAGAAGTTGGGTTGGGTCTTTGATCAGACTTGACTTGTAATAATCCCAATGGTCAAATGCAGCTTCAAATACTAAATCCATAGCCTTACAATGTGCCAGACATTGTTTAATCCTTCTAGATGTCCTACTCACACACAGTGTGGAAATAAGCCTGTGACTGTAAAGACATTCGCTTTTCTTTAAACAGCCCTTTGTGCTAGAACAGGGGTGGGCAATTAATTTCCCCAAAGGGCCGCATGAGAAATTGGGATGGTTTCAGAGGGCCGAACTAATATAGTTAACTCAGTT
>WMED01001214.1:0-28705 GCA_019650415.1 Pipa parva
ATAAGGATCATTCAGTATTACCCAATCATTTCATTATTGCTACTGCTAGTAGAACAGGTGAAAGGACTGGCAGTAAATGTGGTTCAGTCAGTATTAACCATTCAGTTCATTATCTCCTACTGCTCTGCTAACGTGGTTATATCCAGATAAAATGCCCTGCTTGCAACCAAGTTTGAGAAATCTAAACTCTAGAAAAAGGACCATTAATGAATGAAATCAGAATGCTCTCCTTGGAGACATACACTCAACAGTAAATGACAGCATTAATTCCGCAGTCCCTTGTCAACCACATAATTCTTCACATGAAGCACTGTTTTTTCTCTGCTGGATCGTTCACCCAATTATGTGCAACAAACAGCTACAATGTCCAGAATTTGTAACATTTTTTCTAATACTCATGTTACCTAAGTTGATATCTAAACTGTAGAGGCACACAGCACAAATTGCTTTTTAATTAAGATAATGAATGAAACACACTGCTGACAAACTCCTCTGTCATACAATTTATCTGATAATTTCTGTACCATATTAATCCTCTGATATAAGTTAATCAACTTAGTTTAATTGTTAACCAATAAAAAAAAGTGGGTTATAAGCCCAAATAGATTTTATTTTGTTATTATTTGCATGTGGCAACATAACCATATCTGTAAATGAATCAGTAAATACACACCGAAGTCTTGATACTAGTTTTATTAAAACAAAACCATAGCATTACTTACCACTCCGTATGAATATGTGTCACAGGTTTCAGACACAGGAAGACTCTGAATTACCTCTGGAGCCATCCATGGAAAAGTCCCCACAAGGGACATATGTGTTGTATGAGAGTGGAACCTCGAGGCCCCAAAATCACAAATCTGGAAAACAAGATTATGACTTTCTAAAAACTATTTTGCTCTAGATCCAAATAATATTTAACAGCTAGAAAAAGTAATCTGCTTTTACTTACTTTTAATATTCCATCCATGGTTATGACAACTGGAAATAAGGATAGGGTATTTATCATATATGTGCTCATTGAGTGTTATTTATAATTAAACACACAGCATGCTGTATTATTGTAGTAAGAAAATTCATATTTGTATTCTGTGACAAGAAGGTAGAGGAACAGAATCTGCACACACACGCAGGAAGGTATAGAACCTTATTTAATTAAACCATCGGTGCAGGTTAACAGAAAGCAACGTTTCAGTGGATACAATCCACCTTTTGTCATCTAAGAACCAAGCATCACTTTGTACTGGTGTACTGGTGTACACTTCCAAATAGTATTCTATGACAAGGAAATGGAAGTAAGAAGACTTCCTATATAAACAGAAGCAAAACAAATAAAGGTCATATAGACATGCACCTGGATATTTTAATACACTGAATCAATAAAATATCTGACAAATCGATTCTTGTTTGTGTCTAATAAAAATAACTACTCATCTGCAAATGCTAAGTCTCATGAAACACTCAATATAATGTGCATGAAAAAAAAATACAGAAATGGCGTGTCTTGCTTTATTTGACACCGATATCATTAGCCATTTCTACTGGGAACCAGACTCTGCCATTAAGATATTTTCCAATGAGGGATATGGTCTCCAGACAGCTAAAGAGCTCCATATGGTGCAAGCCAGTGCCCATATTAATTTATATTTCCTTTGGCCTTTGCAATACTTATT
This sequence comes from Pipa parva, assembly GCA_019650415.1. NCBI lineage: Eukaryota > Metazoa > Chordata > Amphibia > Anura > Pipidae > Pipa > Pipa parva. The sequence continues at coordinate 1,674 of WMED01001214.1, forward strand.
TGCCGGTACCCATGATTAACTGGTGAAGCTGGTCCTTATTAGCCTCTTCCAGCATATGACAAAGTGTACCACCAGAATGTTAAACCTTTGTACTGACCGCTACATCTCCCTCTGTATCAGTAGAAAGGCAGGTGCTCCGGAGGCAGTCGGACGACTTCAATCCAAAAATCATGTATAACTCCAGCACTCCATAGTAAGTAAAATCAGGTTACTTTATTAGTACATAGTTAAAAATCGTGCATATGCATAAAAACAACTGCCTACGCGTTTCACGCCGTAGGCGCTTATTCATGGCATGCATATGCATATTTTATGCATATGCACGATTTTTAACTATGTACTAATAAAGTAACCTGATTTTACTTACTATGGAGTGCTGGAGTTATACATGATGTACCACCAGAATGCTGGGAATTATGGTATTAGCAGAACAATATGGAAGTACCAAGAATTGAAGGAATTTTGAAATTCAAGATTTTTATTTTAAATTTTAACACCTAAAGTAATAATGAGTATAAATTCACATTACATTTGAGAAGCAAATCAGTTCTCCTACTGATGTAGCAAGGGCAGAGTTTCTCTGTTTAGCAGATAGGCAATATGGCAGGAAAGAAAGGAGACCAGGACAAATCAGAAAGAAAGATTTAACAGGAAAGACAGAGCAGTATGACCTAGGGTTGTCTGGCACAGGCTAGTGAACTTACCAACAATGTGAGCAATTGCCATCTGGCCTGTGGACAAGCCTTACCAAATGACAATGCTTTTACCTGTTTATACCAAGATTCATGGAAATGAAAGTTGGTTAAGCAGCTCCCAGGTGATAATTAGTGGCAAATAAATAATTTTTTGGATGTGATGCTTTGCAGCTGGTCAACTTATACAACAAGCTGCTTGCTGGTAAATGTACTGATAGAGTAGGTTTGTATTCAGCATCTGACATAAACAGGGCAAAATTTTTTTTTTTTTTTTTTTTACTTTTTTTGCCTGAAAAAACGGGCAAAAACATACTTTTTGATCCTTTTGCCCATTTTTCAGATGAAAAACAGGTGAAAAAAAAATAGTTTTTGACTTTGGTAAATAACCCCCAGTGGGTGAAATTTACTAAAGTGCGAATTCGACTGTCAAATTCTCAAACAGCAGATTCCCACAGCAAACCTGTGACAATTTCCCCATTGTAAAGTCACAACAATTTTTTAAAGTTAAGATTGCAATAATTTTCTTATAATAAAGTCGTGACTGCGACAATATTCTCATTATAAAGATGCGACTGTGACAGTAGCAGCCTTCTGCGACTGTCTTTATCTGGCGAATTCGCGTCTATGCGCAACAATTCGGACTTTAGTGAATAACCCCCACAGTATTCAAAGCAGTGTTTACCATTCATTTCAATGGGAAAATGGATGGGATTTCCGGTTTCTTAACAAAAGTAAAGAACAAATTACTTATCCACAGGTATCTTTGTTTGCATCTTTTTTTTTTCGCTTTCTGGAATTCACCTATTAGTATTGACCAATATACAGTATCTCATGTTAGTGAGGTATAGTAATCCCTTCCACATTCCTTTAGGCATTTATACTGTTTCCATGGTTTCCATATTGGGGTAAATTTATCTTCATTGTGAGTTATCAAGGCCCCTGTGTATTCTATCCTTTTGAAGTATGAAGTGTCTTGCACATATAAGCCTTCTGGCTGTAGATAATATGTAATTGATTAGCTATTGTCTTTTTTTTGTTTTTTTTTTGTTTAACAAAGGTGATGGTTTTCCTAATCGATAAAACCAAAGGTCTAGTGGAACCTTCTAGAATATTGCTTTTTCTTATTTGGGGACTTCCACAGAATGTGATGGTGAGAGCCTGCTTGTCCGCAGTTGTGCCAGTATGAGGAGAATACCGTAGGTGTTATTTTGTGCAGTCTAACAGATTTGTAGTATCACTTAAAGTAAAATGTTATAAATGTTCTCTTTATGGGTAATGCATGAAGACTATTTCTTCCCATTATCCCAAAACAGTTCCCATTGTTTAACTGAGATATTGGAGTCAAACACCACCTCCCAATAGGTCATGTACTTATGATTTGCCTCCTGTAAGTTGGGTATAGTTATTAACATGTAATAGATAGCAGAGATCACTCATTTCATTGTTAGTTCTCGCTTACAAAGTTTTTCAAAAGGAGTTAATCTACCTATTTTCACATTAACCATAGTTTTCACAAAGTAAATTGGTTGATAATATTTTATCATTGTTATGTTAGTTTCAGGGTGCATATCCTATTCTGTATTTGCTCATAGGATAAGTATTGGGTGTACCCTGGTGTTAGCCCATCCATAGCTTGGGCGATTCCTTTCATTAACCATCGCTCTACTAGTGATGATGAAGTCCTTAGAGGAAAATCCTTTTTCCTATAATCGAAGCTTGGGGGGGTTTTGTGTAGATTTTAGCTTATATTTGGCCTAAGAGTAGTTCCATATATTTATTGTGAACCTGACTGTGTGGAATTCTTCTTTTGATTATCATTTGATTTGTTTGGCTTCCCCATTTTGCATTGTTTAGTCTGTAGAGATGGCATGAGAGGCTTTCAAGTTTTGCATAGCAATTAGGGGGTAAAGCCTGAGACCAGGAAACTATATGGCGTAAATGTGCAGCTAAGGAAATATACTTTTATATCGGGAACTAACAACCATCCTTCTCTTGTGGCTGTTAAAATCTTGCTTTAAATTCTGGGTCTTTTATTACTCCAGATAAACTGCATTATTTGGACTTGTATACCCTTAAGTTTATCTTTTGGGACTTCATGGGGAGCGTTTCAAAGAGGTAAAGTAACCTTGGTAATATGGACATTTTGGTTACTGCTACTCTTCCCAGCCAAGAGATTGGGCACTTGCTCCACTTTTGTAAATCATTTTGGATTTTCCCAAACAAGGGAGGGAAGTTATCTTGGTATAGGAGTTCATATGAAGGTGTTAAGTGGATTCCCAAGTATTTTAGTGAATCCTTTTTCCACTCATTTGGGAAATTAAATTGAAAGTGAGATAGTTGTGAATTAGGGATATTTATAGGCATTGTTTGTGACTAATTGTGATTGATTTTGTGGCCCGATATGTTGCCATCCATCCTAGTCCTAATCCCAAAGTTACAATTGCAATATATATATATAGAGCAGTTTTAGCTGGAAGACATAGCTCCCTGTAGATTTCTAATGGCATTCAGGCATGGTTACAGGATCAGCCTCATTCCATATGTATCAGAACCAATACCAAAATGATTATCTGCCCCTTTAGAATCTTGTTTCCTCTTAGAATCCATGTTGTATTCTGAAATAGTAAAATATTTCTTCAAACAGTCCCAGAAAATATGGGGAAAGCATATATTTGCTAAAATAATTAGCCAACAATAAAGAAGGTTACCATTCCGTGATTTGAGGTCCCTGTGTATTACTCGTATTGGAGCTTCCATATGCAAGTAATGCATTCCTGTTTTAAACAAAAAGATAAAAAGTTGATTTTAAAAAAATGACAGTTTACAGTTTATCGGTTATTAATTTCTTTGGTCTGTCATTCTGGTAGATTTGTTTTTGTCCAAAATTTGCCATAAGGTAGGCATTACCTACAAACATGCTTTTTTTATATTTAATTGTATGTTTATTTTAAAATAAAACCTAATCTTTGTACATGTTAAATTGAGCTTCTAGTATTTTCACTACTTATACACAAATCTTATTAAAAATAATAAAACAAAATAAAATACTGAGAATTATTGTAAATAACTTTATTTACTATTAGAAGAAGCACTGTCATTATAATCAGAGGTCCTATTTGTGCTTCAATACAATGTACAGTTCCATGCAGGGCTGTGTTGGTTTTTTTGACATGTTACAGCCACTTGTCCTTGAGTTGTGTGTATTTCTTGGAGCTTTTAAGACTATTTATGTTTTTTAGCTGGCACACATATTGTAGCCTAATTTGGACAAAATTTGCTGGTCATATTGTTTGAAAAATGGTCTGAATTTCTGGACAAGACAATGCCTTAGTGTGTGTTTAAGGGAGTGAATATGGTCACTCCCTTAAACACAGATGGTTAGCAGTCTAAGGCGTTGTCTTTTCCTATGGTTTTTGGATTGGCTGTAAACCACCTTGGCTAGCTCCTGTGGAACTGAACACAGAATGTGCCAGAATCAATTTCATTCTACATTCTGAATGACTGGGCCAACCGTTTAAGGTCTGCCATGAATTGCATACACATACTGTGCTAATGCAGACAATAGGTAGGCTAGATTTATCATCTGAAAAAGACGTAGTGCAAAGAAAATATTTATTGGTTAATGGTATTTTTTGCCCACTACTCATTGCTTTGTGTGCATCAGACTTAAGCAACAGAAGTATAAGAGCCAGATTCAGTAACAGTCCTTTATCTAAATGACTCATGTTTTCTATAGATTTATATATATAGTGCTGATATATTATGCGGCACTTTACAGAGGCTCATCATTCATTTCAGTCCCTGGCCTGTGAAGCTTACAATCTAATTTCCATATTGAGTCACACACATAATTAACCTATGTATGTTTTTGGATTGTGAGAGGAAACCGGAGTGCCTGGAAGAAACCCACGCAGGTGCGGGGAGAACATACAAACTCCATGCAGATGAAGTCCAGAGTGGAACTGAACCCAGAACCCAGCACTGCAAGGCAGTAATACTAACCACTGAGTCACTGCATTTCTCAGTTCACCTCTTACAGTTTCTAGATCAGAGAGCGAATATTTATTTTTAATATACCCACAGACAATATAGGGTAGCCTCCTCAATCTAACAATGTAAAGTTACAATGTAATCTACACAGGGTAAGCAGATAAAACGAGAACCTTGAATTGTATAGGGTGCAGTATAGGAGAAATAAAAAATTATTTATTTATGGGCTTGTGTTTCAACACATTGTCACAGCTCTTATTACCCATCTGTGTATGTAAGTCTTCCTCCCATTTAGACTGTAAGCTCTACAGGGCAGGGACCTCCATCCTCTAGTGTCAACCTCAACATACCACTTAAAGCGATGTATCCTTGTGATCTTAGGGTATATTGTATTATTTAATGCAATTTTCCATGTCAGCGCTGCATATGTTTATGGCGCTTTATAAATAAAATTAGACATAAATACAGTTTGTGGACTCTATATGCATATTAGTACAAACTGAATACAAGCAAACAGCAAAATAAACATTAAATCATCAAGCCTATGTATCTCCTCTCACCTTTAGCTACATCCATTGACCATGCCATAATATGATCCATGTCCATGTTTTCACTTCTGCTACTATTAATGTAGTCATATAGTGACCCACAAGCAGCATATTCTAGAAAACAAAATGGGAAACAGACTGTTACTTGGATGATTAATACCTTCATTTACAATGAGAGAACTTATTGATCAATAGCACCTGCACAAACTACAAATGTATATCAAATCTGATCATCACTTTTCTCCTGAGGAAGCGGAGATTTCATCTGCGAAACGCGTTGAGACTTGGATATTGATCTATAAGCGCTTTTTTATCCCACTTTTAGGAGGGGGACTTATCCACAAAAGTGCAGTGGAAGAACTGCTCCACATTTTTATAAGTGCTTGATCTGAGCACTGTCTGGTGAGTGCAACTGTAAAGGGAGGCCAATCACTCCCCAGCACCAAAACCAGCACTTTTACCTCAGACTTATTTATTAGTCACCACAACATTTTTGCCTTATCAAATGTGCCTTTGGTTTTTCACTTATAGTGTATTTCCACACTGAAGTGTCTTTAATTGTCTTCACCACACTAACACTGTGGAATCTCATATCACTTGAAAGATTTGTCTCAATTACACCATTACGCACCAAGCTTTAATTATACACTATTCACCACTATTTATCTTTGTGGTCACCATCTAAGATGGTATTACACTAGGGGAGTTCCCCTGTGTTTGTATTTATTTTTTTCATTCAGCGCTTCCACTATGGTTTCGTGTTTACGGATTCACATACACCCTTGATGTCTCTGAGGTATCTAGGCAGATGAACTCTTTTATAAGAACTGGTTGGACTTTTTAATTTTTAATATTTTTATTACTTTTAAACACGGACTGATTCATTTAATATTTTTTAGGCACTATACCCTTTTTGACATTTTATACATTTGTATTCTTTGTCATTTTGCTTTACAAATGTATAAAGTAAGCCATTCTTACAAAAAGTACAGTAAAGACTTCAAGTACTACATTTTATGGCATTTGGGGACGTCTTAGAAAAATGAAGAGAATGTTCTATAACTTTTGTAGTAATGATACCCTAAAATAAACAGATAGGAATTTCAAGTATTACCTGTCACTACTGGAGAACAAACACCAGTATGGGCCCCATAACAGCATCGGTCCCCCACCCCTGTAATGTTTCAGGAAAATAAACAGGAAAGCAGCTGTGGGACCTGTACCCCATGGACTGGTAACTGCTGCCTCCCCTGATGAAGAATAAACCATTGCTCATCCAAATGCTCTCCTAGATTCCTTTTCCTTTTATACAAATCACTGATGCAAACAAAGTACATTGTATGTTCTGCACCACTAGGCTAATCTAGATGTGGCTGTCCAACTACATAACACATTATGCATAGATCCTTTGCAAATACCTCGGACATTGAAGAGATCAGTAGTGAATGAAGGGTGGCTTACCCGGTTTATTTTCTCATAACAACCCTTTAGAAAATGATCTTACTGTTTTCATTGGCCAATATAATCTATTCTGAGCTGGCACCTTTTTATCTCTCCCAATCAGGTTTGGGAGAGATATCACTGATAGAGCTGCAAATCCATCCTCTGGATTGTATTTTTAATAGGAGCCTGGAATCACTGCCATCAGCACATTCCAGTTCAAGTTCTCCTGTACATCACCTGCATTATAACCAGGATCACAATATTTCACCTGTCTTAAACCAACTTGTGTGCTATTATACTTGTGCTTCTGCAAACCAAATTAATAATTTTAATTTGTAGAAAGAGGGTTTTCCTATCTGTAAACCTCAAGCTATTTTTAAATCACTCCTACTGCAGAATGGTTGCCAGGACTTGCAGTTAAAATAACAGATGTAGGGCACTGCCCCATAAGAAGTGATTAAGTATAAGTTAGGATAAGAATTATGTGCTTCTATTCAGTTTCTAATAAATTATTCGCTCTTTATGCTTTTAGCTTGATATAGAGCTAGATCTGTAATTGTCAATGCTACTTATGACATATTGCCAAATGTAGCCCTGTAATTGCTTTTATGTACAAAAGAGCCTTTTGTAACGGCATGTCAAAGTCTGCTCCACATTCAGAAACTGCACAGATGCACTGTGAATTAGAACCAACTTTTCTCCTGTGATACCATTCCAGCATCTATAATGGCTCAGATTTGCACCACTCAAGAACTAATTGCATAATTCTGGTACCATTCCAGGATGGTTAATTGCTTAGGAAAGTAGAGTTCCAAAATCAGCGATGCGAAAATAAACATGATTCAGTATGTTTTAATTCTGCATTATACACTGATGCTTATTCAATTAGTAAAGAACTTATGGCTTAATTTTTTTTCTAGATACTTGGATGCACAATTGCTTTGTGTATAACTGTATCAAATCTTCAGTGTAGCTGTCTATACAAAGAATGGATTTCGGCATTTATTCAGAAGTCAAAATGTTTTCAGCTTGGCAGAAACAAGCACTGCTTAGTAGGATTAAACCAACAAATGTTCATTTCATGTTACATGCTCAACACTATTAGGGTATTTGATGTAAGCATCACAATGGCTTTGTTGCTGAATCACTGTCTGATAAGTAAAGATATCTTACCTACAGATGTAATGTTAGTGCTCTAGTACAGATCATGGTTTTAGGACAATGACACACAAGGGTTGTGTGTGGAAGAACTGCCAGGTCATGTTTCCATTTATTTACCTGCTTATTGCTTTGTGCTATTTGGAAATCCACTGCAGGCATATTTTAAACAGTGAAACTCCTGTGGCCAGAGTGCTGAACAGTGATAGCACATAAACAGAGAAACTGTGGTGGAAGAAAGGCTCTGAAAACAGCAGTCACTGCAAACCCTTAATTGGGCAAATAATTGCACATAACATGTTTTGGGCAGGTGCCCTTTGTTAAGATGGTATATAAGGGCATTTTGTCACCCCATAAAATTGCTGTAACAAAACAGTGGCCTTTTTTGTTATTAGATACATATCAGATACTGTAATATATCTGATTAATTCAATCATTCCATTTTACTATGGAACTAAACTATACCACAAGCTGTACATTTCATGTGTGCTCATTCTAGATAACTGCAGACTCCAGCAGATCTGAAACACTCAAGATGGCTGGGATAGGCATTTTAGGGGATGTTCACCTTAAAATAAATGTTCAGTATAATGAAAACATTAGGACGACTCTTTAGTTTTTTGGGGGGGGTTTGTGGCTTTTGAATCAATAGTCTTTTTACAGTTTCCCAAGTGTTTTCTGGGTGCCAAGGTCACCAGTGCCGCCAATAATTCAGTTGTTAGATTGAATGACTGAATCTTAACATAGTTACCCACCGTAGGTCTCCATCTGAAATATAAATTAATAAAGGCAGGAGCAAACTATCCTCCATTGCTAACTAAATTAAAGAAAGATCTCAACACCTGGAACACTTATAATATCTCATGGTTTGGCAGGATAGCAACAATTAAAATGAATATACTCCCTCGTATAAACTACTATTTCTCAGCCTTGCCAGTCATATTTCCAGAAAAAAACAGCCCAATCCTTTCAAAGAGATATTTCTACATTCATCTGGCAGAGGAAAAAACCAAGAATTCAAGCAGCAATTTTAAATAAACCAAAACAACAGGGAGGGTTGGGGTGTCACACATATTCAGATATTTCGTAGCTAGCAGACTAGCAGCAATCATATTGACCCATAGGCAACCAAAACCTGTTTGGCTACAGATAGAAGATGCAGTACTAGCCCCTTACAGTACAGAAGATCTACTATGGACATCACGAAAATACAGAAACCTCCCAAACACAATACTACCAACTACTGCAATGACTTTAAACAATTGGGACGTGTGGTCCATCAGATTTAAACTTTGGCAGAATCAGACATTATGTCTTAGCCTGGTAGCCAATAAAACATTCCCTCCAGGTCTCGACACCAAACAGTCAAACAGTGGATCAGCGCTGGTCTCACCAAATTAGTATACTTCAAAGACAAAGAAACAATGCTTGCTTTCTCACAAATACAAGAACAACGTAACATAGATAAGAAGTATTTCTTTCAATACCTCCAAATTAGGCATTTTTACAATCAGACAATCAGAAAGAATCCAAATGACCACCTATCTTGGTATGAACACCTATGCATTAAATCCAAACAAACACTAAAGCTGATAACCTTGTGTTATATAAACATTGCTAAAGAAAACTCCAGCTTTCATTATAAGTATATGGAAAAGTGGTCAGAAGATATCCAAAAAGAAATTCCAGATAAAACATGGAGGAAAATCTGAGAAGCCGCAAATAAATCCTCAATTTGCACAACAACAAAAGAAAGAGCATACAAAAAAATATACCATTGGTATCTCACCCCATCCAGAATAGCAAAAATCTACAAGACAAATGTTTCATCTCATTGCTTTAGAGGATGCTCCTCCACAGGTACCTTATACCATATCTGGTGGGAATGCAATATAGCACAATCATATCGGCAAGAAGTTGCAATACTTTTACGAAACATATTCCACACTGAAATTCAGTTAGACCCCATTACTTTCCTGTTAGTTATCAAAACAATTACACTTCATTCTAAAGATGAACATAAATTGACTTCTCACATTCTAATGGCAGCAAAAACACTCCTAGCAAGCTATTGGGAAAAAAGCACACCTACCAGATATATCGCAACTTATTCCTAAAGTCAACTGGATCCGCACCATGGAATTAATTAAAGCAAAACTACACGAACAAAGTTGCAATGCAGAACTGTTATGGCTCCCCTGGAACCGCTACTTAGAAACACATCAAAACTCTACTAGTGCTTCTGGATTTACTTAACACAGACAACATGACAAAATTTCTACCTCTCCCCTCTAAACCTATCTTTCCAAACCTTTAACTCTATAGATCTGTTTTGAAGACAATCTTACCCTCCTTCCAGGTCTTCAAACAGAATAGTTCCTTAATCAAGTAAAACGTGCTATAACATAAGCAGATAACACATATCCAAATTATTCCTATCTGCTAAACATGAACTCGTATGTAATATGCGCAAATTGTGTACAAAAATGTTATTTTTAATTATATATATTGCAATAAGTTGTAAACAATTGTGAAATAACACTTGTACTTATTGTAAAACAGCATTAATAAAAAAGTTTAAATAATAAAAAAAAAAAAAAGCCAGGCAGGGGATACTGTGTTTCTTTCAAGAAGAAAGTAAATAATTTTGCACAGTCATCATCATATTTCCGCCACATAATCAAAGACATGACTGTAGCAAGGTTAATGGGTTGGAAAAAGCCACACTTTCATCTATCACAACCCTTCCAATCCACCCTACCTGGTTTAGTGTTGATCTAGGGGAAAGTGAATCTCCTAAAGTACATACACCCAAAGTAAGAACAAACAAAATCTTCTCTCATGCCCAAAACAGCCATCAGACTTGGTTTTGGATCAACCCCACTACTTTTATATTAGTATCAGTTACAGCGCGATACCTTCAAAACTATAAAGAATACTATTTTTCACAACCTTTTAAAAAACATTGCACACAGTTTTCAAGCACATATAAAACCTTTTTCGGTTTTATAGCAGTAACCCATAACCCTACAAAAAAAATATTCTATCTAAATGTAACTTTTTTTTTACACACTATAAGTAAATCATTAAAACCTCCCAATCACTTTGAATTTCAAAATAATTATCTTGTCTTTTTGGCTATTCACACACAGTTTCTTTAAATCCAAGGGCATGGCATCCCTTTATTGAGTTTATAGTCTACTCAGGATCATTAGAACTTGGCTACTTGGAAATGTTCAGTCTTCAGATTACAGAGAAACAAGCATAACTTCCAGTGTTACTGAGAGACACTGCTGCAGTATGTGAAACACAGTCATTTCATAGGACTGCTAGCACACTGATGGTAAATATAGCAATCTGAGCAAGAGGCTATGTATGCATGACCACTGTAAGGCATAAATAAAGCAAAGCCTTAGCTTGCTGCATTACAATGGCATGTAGACTGAGCATCTGATCTACAAAACATGAAATGCGACACCTGGGGCAGGTTGGCCTCATAAATAAGATTAAAGTAGATGGGCAAATTTCCATTTTCAACCTCAACAAGATCAGTGGGATTCAGTTGTTTATTATATGATTCCTCTTTTTATTATTGCTTCCCCAGTATTAATAAATCAACACAAAAAAACAGTAAACTAGTTAAACTGTTGGAAAGAAAGAGCCAAAATATACTGCCAAAGTTAAATGGCGTGGGGAAGAAAGCAATCACAGCTGCATTTATAAAGACAATAGTTAGTAGGTACCTGAACCACTTTCTTTATGTTATTTTACACTGCAAGGAGTATGACTTACACCTGTTAACACCTATGTTTGGAAGCATTACTGCTGCATGTGTTCAACCCTGCAACCCAAGGTTAGTTGCTAGGGGGGAGTACCATCACCTGGTGCAGCAGGTGTAACTAAGCCAAGAGAGATTCTGCCAGTGGTGTGAGGGTGCTGTCCAGTGATGAGGGGGTCTCCAGTTTTTAGACTGGGACACCTGGGACAGATAAGCACACGCAAGCATACACATATATACACTCATCCACAGTTTTACTTGGAAATGTTGACACTTGTACAACACGTTAATAAACCTCCTTGTCTTGCACTCTTGCTGCATTATGAGCAGCAGATCACACTATGGACTAGTTACTAGTACAACCTGTTCTACTGTTTGTAATGCAGCCCTTTGTCCAGTTAACAAAATCAGAACATGTGTAAAAGCAGCACTGAGATCTCATGTTTGCCATCTAAATATGTAAGGTTAATATTTTTTTGTATGGAGGTGCCTTTCAAATCAGTGGTGTCTCTCAGTAAAATTGTTCATAAATTATTTTTAAGTAACTCTAACCAGTGCTTAGAAGGTAAGATAAGACTTTTCTTTTTAACTGCAACTTATTTCCCTTAGTACTTTGAATCAATATACAAGAATAAAAGTCACTATTAATAGGTATGAGTATACCAGAAAGAACAAGCACTACATGTGACATGAGTTTCCTAATGGGATAGGACTGAGATATATTATTTACTTTACACTGAAAGCTGTCCTACAGTTGTTATCCTGCCAGATAAGAGGCATTATTTACCTATTATAAACCAATATTTGAATCCTTTCTTCTGAAGCATCCTATAAATAAATATTAGCCTAGCTGTTTGGATAAGGAATCAATAAAACATCACATCTGTGGGTTTTGTGGACTCTGTTTTTCACATACAGTATCCATTAGCCAGGAGCGGATTCTTCCTTCTCAATTTTATTTTGAAACAACTACATGTGCTGAATTAACAATGCAATTAAAAAAAAAAACTCATTAACATTTCTGTTTTAAATTCTAATTAAGCCAATTTTATTTGGCTAAAAACAGGAAATTATGTATAATAAGATTCACTACACGCACTGTATCCAGTTCCCTTTGTATTTCATGTGCATGTCCAAGTGTGGAAGTAAAGACAGATCAAATCTGCAGCAAGCTGTAACTTAATCAGATAACCAAAATAGGAATAATAAGTTAATGCAAGGTTGAATAGGACTGCAACAGAAAATAAAGAGATGCCTCTGCATGTAGGTCAATCTCTAAATAATCATCAACACCAAGTCTGTATTAGGCAATAGCCTATAATTTATGTGCACCCGACAATGGAAACTAGCCAATGTCAATAGCCAGCTAAAACTAGAGACTTTTCACTTCTCTGCATTCTTTCTAGCTGTTAGTGAATCTTGGGAGTTGTAGTTCAGAAGGTGCTGGTGGCCCATGTCTGATCACTGATATTATAGCTTCTAATAAGGACGTTTCTGTAAATATTCCATACCAATGGATACACTGCTATAATTTCACACATACAAGAAAGCGGGAATTCTCAATGAATCAGAAAAGTACAACATAGAATGATGGCAGTATATTTATCATCAAAAAACAGTGCTGAGATATAGATGGATGGATTTCCCTATGGGCACAGGAGACCCATGCCTATAAATGGCTTAAAATTTAAAAATTTCCTTTAAAATGTATTTTTAAATAAATTGATTTGACCAATATGGCCAAGGTGGAATGTTACTTATTTATTCAATTTGTTTATTTTTTCTGTGACTATTCACACAACGGACTGTGACCTGTGGTAGGCATGGTCTAAGGCACCAGGCCTTCTGCTTCTGTAGGCTCCTAAAGCAGAAATCAAACACTAGCTATTGAAGTTGTTGCATAAATCTCATTCCTCTTATGTGTACCCAGATAAAATATGCACTCAAATATATAAATATTGTTGTGTAGGCTCAGCAACATTTCAGGAAAACCACATTCCAACATATGCTACCATGGAATGCAGAATGCTCCTTATTTTCTTCATGAGTTTCCAATGACTGGCTTCAATAGCCTTTATTTATTAGGATTTCATAACCAGCTTAATATTCTACACATAGTGTATATTACAGGTAGATTAGTGCTTCTCAGTGTAACATGGATACATCAAAGTCTTGTTCAAACCTGATGAGCCAAATCTATTACTGAAACAAACTGGATGTTAAAGACACTAAGGGGGTAATTTAGGAGAGTCTGAACTTACCTTGCGATCCTTCGATTCACTTCGCAGAGACTGGTACGCGCTCTCTTCTCTCCTGCACATGGAGATCAGCGAACGCTTTAAAGGTATTCCAGTCTCGCGAGGTGACTCGAGTGGTCGCAAGGTGAGGCAAAGTACTTTTAAAGCATTCGCTGATCTCCGTGTGCAGGAGAGAAGGTAGCGTGTACCAGTCTCTGCGAAGTGAATCGAAGGATTGCAAGGTAAGTTCAGACTTTCCTGAATTACCCCCTAAATCCTGGCACTTAAAACCATGTGCTTCACAAAGTAAAGCAAGGATGAGGCTACCTAGTCTGTAACCAAATCTGCTAATGATCTAGGGTTCTGCACTTGGATTTAATGCCCAGATCTTACTGTCTATACCTACATAAAGTCAGATAGACAGAATGGTTTTATTACTGCACATTATTATACACAATCTACTGTGGGCACCCATAATGAGCAAAAATTCCACAGAACCAGTCAGAAGACTAGAGCTGTGATAGGATCATTTCAGCTCGTGACTGCTATACAAAATGAAGGCAGTAGGACACAGAGAAGTTGAAAACAAGAGATAAAGGTGTGTCCTTCATCTGTTTCTGACATCACTGTGACAGAGCAAGAAGCATTACCTTGCAGCCAGTAAGCATGTGGCAGTTATAATTTGTGTGGGGATATGGCAGCCTCTTGCACCAGACAGCAATTTATAAAATCACTATCTAAGACTGGAATGTGTTATTAAGGCTATTCCTGACTACTGGGTTGGCTTTTTTGTCTGGGCTGTCTGCATACCACTTTATACACCCAGGGCATTAGCTGTACTGGGGGGCCAGGTTCTGTGTGCTACAATTCTGGCCTACTTGGAGTATCTGGGACTGGTATCCGTATGTAGGCATGCCCCCAGGTGTAGATTTATACAAAATGCCCAAGAAAAACACAGTTGCTTTGAAAGTGGCATTTGCCCCATGTCTAGGATATAATCAATCCCCTAACAGTACTGGGCTTGTGTTGGCACTGTGTTCAGACTAGGTAACTGGGACATGTTTAGAGTATTTTGAAGTAAAACTGAGACTGGGTATGCAACACAAACTTTGAAGTGAATCTGGAACTGAATGTGCATGTGTTAGGCACTTTGCTCAGCATATTCCATATACAGATTCATGCAAAATGCTCAAACAAGACCCATGTACTGAATAGTGTCCTACCAGTATAGTACCAAATGCCCCAAGATATGCTTCAGTTTCTGTGCAAGGTGCCATAGACATACACAGACCTTTAGCAGTGTTGAGCATGCCTTGAGGTAACTGTCACTACACTGGAAGTGGGTAACTGGAGCATGTCATGACTGGGTATTTGTGCTGCCACTTTCCACTTTACCTGGGGAATGTTGTAGGAGACATTGCACTATACAGTATATGGGAATGCTTTATAAAGTCATATTATGCCGATACTGGATAGCATAACTGGTTACTTTTCATTGTATCAGGTGGTGTGGACTCGGAAGATGATGCTGGTTGTGAGTGATTTCTCCCAGCCAGGATTGCCACATGTCTAGTTTGACCTATAAGTCTGGTTCTCGGTATGGCTCAATTTCCAAAGCCTTTGAAATCAGGAAATCTAACAAATGCAGTATGCAAAAGTTATTGGGTTGGGACCCTGGCATCACTACAGTTACTTGTATGTATACCTCTTTCCCCTTCTCGGGGAGTGCAAATGATGGGGAAACTTGATAAGCAA
Source organism: Pipa parva (assembly GCA_019650415.1). Classification (NCBI taxonomy): domain Eukaryota; kingdom Metazoa; phylum Chordata; class Amphibia; order Anura; family Pipidae; genus Pipa; species Pipa parva. Next base: position 17,278 of record WMED01001214.1, read on the forward strand.
GACACTCCTAATTTCAAAGAATGCCCAGCTTCCCCTACAAGTTGGGAAGGAGAAAAGGCAACTGTACATTGCTGGGTGAGTTTAATAGGGCCATACTGTAAACGGTGTGTGCATTATGTTGCCAGTTGCTGCACTGTACTGGGCATTATGCCAGGCTAAAACTACACTTATTTTATGGGCATTATGTAGAATTCCTGAATTCACCTGCTGTGGTTTCTCCCAACATTGTAAAATGTACCCTGTTAAATCCTTTCAGGCATTCATCACTACAGAATGTGTCATATTACTCATGTGCAACATTCCAAGCCTATGGAAGGAACAAGAAATTTACAGCAGGGAAATATCAATTATAACAGCAAAAAAGAATCCAAAATCTCAGCCAGTTATTATTCTGCGCATACGTTTTTAAAAATCTATAAAATCACACTTGGAACACATTCCCTATATCGTTGATACCAATGCCTTAGATTAGCAATGACAAATAAGGTAACTAGCTATATTAGAAGTCTGTATATGGATTGAACACTACAAGAATCATCATCTGCAACTGACTAAGTCAAGGTACACAATGATTTGGTCCCACAAGCCAATGACTGAACAATCAAAGTGAGATTGCCACACATAGTAGCACACATAGTAGCACACATAGTAGCACTCATAGTAGCTAACATTTGTAGATATAATGATTTGGAAAATTATCTGAAAAACTATCACTCCTTTGGCACAGTTGAGTTCCTGGTTTGTTAAAGGGTACATTTTCAAAAAACGCTATAATTATTTTCTATGAAGGGAAGTCTATGCTCTGTAAACAATTTAAAGCAGAAATAAAGGCTTGTTTCTCAGGGGGGAAATAAAAGACATGCTCCTGTAAGTATATTAAATAACCTAAGAATGACCCCTTTAGTTGTCCTTGAATGTATATCTGCTGAATAGTCTTTGCCCCTCTAGAATTAACCTCTACAGATCCTTACCAACATCTTACCTCTATAACTGTTTCTATTCACTGTTGTTAAACAGTAACGAAAAAATAAATACAATTATTGGTTAAAAAGGTAGGTTCTCGACTGCTATAAATATGTAATTATTTATTAGCGTAAATTTAATCTAATTACTTAGATTTATATATGCATATTAAAAAAAAAAAAAAAAAAACAAACTACAAGAAAAAGAGAATTGATTTTTCTTCTGTCTTGGACTTACCATACAGTGTACTGTAGCAATCACATTCATCTCCTAATGTATGAATAGAATCTAGTGTTTCTTCGTTCTGATCATGATATTATGCAATGTAAATTAAAAGCATCCCTTAAATCCGTCCCAAACTGAATGTGTGGTCTTATTCACCTTTACCATGCACCCAGTGGGAAAAAAAAATGAGATAATCCACAAACTCAATCAATTGTGATTACGAAAACACTACACTATTAAATTACTGGAAGTGTCTTGCACACTGAGTGATCTGCCATTACAAACAAAAGGTGTTCATCTCACAGTCTTATGAAATACCAGATTTACATTCTCAGGAGCTTACAGGCAAGATACGCTTGGTGCCTTAGACCACACCTACTAATTTGGCCATGCCTCTTGGTTCAAATTATCACAGCTTAAATTTATGCAGTGAACTGTGTGACTCAAAGTCATTTCATAAATACTGAAATCACAAATGTTAGATTCCACATTTGAATATTAGAATTTACACCTCAATCTCCCATGCCTTTGTCCCTGTCTAGAAGAGAAGTGACCTTCTGTCTAAGCCACCAATAGGCACATGCCTCTTGCACCTAATGGGAAATCCAACACTGGTTTTATACAGTATATAACTGTACACAACCTTAACATAAAACACAATGAAAGAACAGCTTTATCTGTCAGCAAAACTTAAATAGGTAACCAATATTCTATATTATACCAAGGAACATTTAGGAGTCTTGCTTTGGAGGTGCTTAACTATGCATTTGGGTCATCATGGTCCCATAAACTCTTCCATCCTGATGGACCCCCCAATTTCTTTCCCGAGGAGCCCCTGATCAATTGTTTCCTGGTGGGCCCCAGCACACAGCACACAGAATCTATGATGTAGGCATCAGCTTTCTTACAATTCATGCAGGTTACAAGCAACAGAACACTGCAGCCATAACTGCTGAGTAAAGCAAATGGAATAGGTCAACTGCAGGATGGAGGAAATGTGCTCTCCGTATTAAAAATATGTTCTCCTGGCATGAGGCATTTCCACAAACTTTTATCATCTTCAAACCCATCATTTTACAGTTATATTTTGCAATATATCGCTATTATCCAGGAATATACAGCACTCTTTTCTGTACTTATGTTGCATAGATTTTATTGGCCTCTCTCTTTTTTGGCATAAACCTGCAGTGTTCCCAAATGTGGATAAACTCTAAGCAGAGTCATTCGCTCTGTGCGGAAAGTGGCTTCATGAGAGCAGATGATAGGGACATAAACCAGCGGCAGTTACAAGAGAGGTGCCATTGATAATTTTTGTCAGCAGCAAGATGATCCAGAAATAGATCAGAGGAGACTTACTAAGCTCAATAACAATGGAACATACATTAAAATGGAACTAAGTAAATGTGGACAATCACTTTGTGTAGTGCAGTTTCCATAGACTTTGCAGGAAAAAAATTGACAATCAAACAAATGAAGCTGACTATATATCAATAACAGAGATAAAGTATGTAAGTCTACTGTGATACATCAATTTATAGAAGGCTCAAAATAAAAAAAATTCAAGTTTTTGAATCTTAAAGCAAAAGGTGGTAATTAAACTAAAAGAAGCCAAGTTATTTCACATGGGATATTTTATATTTAAAAGGCTGCATTTTCCAGCACCAAAAAATCTTTTCCAGCGACTGAGTTCATGCAAGTGTGCAGATCAGCTGTGGTAATAACCATGCACTGTCGGGCTGCTGGGTAGTGAACCACTGTTGGTACAAAGCAGTGCCATTTTGCAAATCTCAGCTGGTTTACAGATTAAACACATAGGAAATCACTAATCATCCATCAACCATGGCTTGCAGCATTTTCAGTGCCATTGTCTCATTTACTCAGTCTGAATGGTGTTCTGTCCAATCTCATGTCATTAATATTATTTCTAATAAACTGTTACTTTAATGACTGTTAGCTTTACTTTCTAGCCAAGTGATGTAAACATAGAGTTACCCAGGTTTGTATATCTGACCAGTAACTTCAGAAAACAAAAAACAAATCCCATTTGCATCAGCACGGCAATTCTATTCTAACTGTTCATTTTATTTCTGTTCCATCTCTCTTAGTGTTTGCTTCTCTCTTCCTTTGCACCCTATCTACACAAGTGGCTCTTCATTCATGGTTGTATTAAGGCTCTTTATTATTGTGGATCCTATTACTTCTTAATCATTTCAATTATTGGCTTATAAAAGAGTCTGAACTCTTTCACAACACATATTGCAAGGTTTAGGCCAGACCTGGGCAAACTACAGCCCGCGGGCCGCTTTTGGCCCTCCAAACTTCTAAGACCGATCCTCAGCAATAAATAAAAACAGGGGGCGTGGCCAGCCGCCATAGGCGTCAGTACGCTAGACATGCCCCCCGGCCCTCTGAAGCCATCCAGACCAAGTGGCCCGATGGCAAAAATAATTGCCCGCCCCTGGTTTAGGCCCATACCTCCCAAATGTCATAGATACTGGAGGACTGTTTTTGGGTACTGTTCTAAAGTCCCAGTCCTCTCACCAGCCCCCTAACCTGATGCCTGGTGTTGGGCCCCACATCACCAGCGCACAGCCAGTCAGGGAGTACTGGGTGATGTGTCAGTGACATCACTGAAACAGAACCAATAAGAAACAAGTGGGTGGTGCTCCGGTGACATCACTGTCCTGCTTATCCCCCCTGGCATGTTGAGAGGTATGTGTAGGCCTCACTATTTACATGGAAACACATTACATTTATATGTGCAATATGTGGAGACCTACATAAACATATACTGTATATTTAATACGTGTGTCTCATGATCACATGAATAAGGAACTAGTGGCAAACAGAGAGAGTGAAGAGGGGAGCAAAACCCAAATTCTGCACTAGAGTCTATGTATACCACTGCTCAGGAATACATCGATTGAAGTCAGAAAGCAATATTACAGCACAAGACATCCTTACCTGTAACAATACAATAATTGGGAGGTTCAAGTACAGCTCCATAAAACTGGATTATATTCCTGTGACTGAGCATGCTCAGTATTTCTGCCTGGGAGACAAAAGAAAAACATAGTAAGGAGGCAAGTTCATTTTCTCATTTAAAGCATCGAGAAAAAAATAATGCCATATGGACAATAGCACACTATATATATTGATACTGGCAGTGACACTACCATCAAAACCTGGACAAACTGTGGCTTATTGTTTATATAGTCGACTATGGCAAACCTCCAGGCAAGCTTACTAGGCATGGTTTACCATTTGAAAGTAGCTTAAAGGCATTTTTTTGGAGTAAAGTGTGAATGGAAAATTTGTCAAGTATTTTGCCATGGTTGCCCATTAATAACAATAAACCATGGTATCTCTAGGTATTCCATGCTTTTTTTGAGACATGAAAAGTAGTGCGTCACTGCCCTAAGGCTTCTAAAACAGTTCCTGCGAAACATCAAACATGACACACAGATGCAAGGCAATTAAAGCCCAATTGTGCAATTTATCAAGATTGTTGGTTTTGCACATTCAGACATAATTTTGAGATTTTAAATAACATCAGATTTTTATATTTTACTTCAAACTGATATCCTTTTTTTAAATTATTTTATCCAACCACCAGTGCAGCCCACCCATGAGTCTGTCTCACCAGTAGTATTCTTGCATATGACAGAGAATAACTATAATTAGGCACCTGAAGCTTTTTTTTCCAAATGAAGTGATAGAAATAAGACCTGGTTGCTTCTTTCGGATGCCATTTCATTTTTTGATGCTACTCTTATGAGCTAAGACGACCAGCATTGCATTATGGGATCTGCAGGAATTTCATTGTTGCAAGTTCTAAAAGTCAATAACAAGACTGCCAAGACTGCACTAAATAATTGGTTCTGTTTTTGGCATCTGGATAACCATTTTGAAGGAAGGAAGACATTATCCTGCTTATATTGTTTGTTCAACAATATCTGACTCCACCAATTAGGCCAATTAAGGAAAGGCTGCCTGTATGACTCATCTTTCCCAAACAGAAACAAGAAGAGCAAGACCAAATGCCTGGATGCACCTAAGAGACTGGTGCCAGATACTGATGATCAAGTAATTAATATAAAAATATTACTTTAATATGACACAGTGGTTTCACAATAGTAGCCCTCTCAACTCCAGTCTTTTTCATCTTACCTTATGAATTCAGGAACCCCACTGCATACAAATGGAATAAAAAAGCCAAGGGCAAAATCAATTACTTTAAAGGAGAATTGTGAATTTCTTTTCATATGTTTCTATTTAAATAGTTGATACTTATGTTCCTTTAAATGACCAATTTTGATGCTGAGCACACTAGCTGGAGGCCAAATCTACACATCATCCAAAAGCATTGCAAACAACTACATAACCTATAATGCCCCAACAAGTAATCATAATTAACTATTAGTAAATGTCCGATACCTGATAGTCACTATCAAGGGAATTTTGAGAATAAAAATACTTTTATGCAGTTTGATTTGGTTTCCATCAACATTAATCAGTAGCCAGAGGGCAACACACAAACACCAAAACAGAAAGACAAAACTAGAATACAAATGTATTTCTCTGTTGATCCTAGTGGTGGATTTAAAATATTATCTCCCATCCTTCACTAGAAACCTTGGTGTGATCTAGAAATTAAAAAAAAAATTAAATGCACAAAAGATGTGTTCCTATCTATGTTATATAATCTTCCCCTCAAAGAATATCACATTAATATTATTCACTACTATCTTCTACTAATTAAACCCTACTACAGACTGCCTCCAATCTACCCCATAGAAAGGATATACAAGAATGGCTCAATGTTGAGAGATCTGAATCTGAATGTGATGGACTGTTAGTACCAATGCTACCAACAAGACTACAGGGACATTTTAATGGGAAAAAGATAAGAACTTTACTTTTAATTTGCAGTCCAACAATGGGAAAAAGGCAACAACCCTTTGGAAAACATAACAGTGTTTAAATCATCATGAACAATTATACAGTATGCATACTAGGTGGTATCTCATAGTTCCTATTTATTGCAAATGTTTTCCAATCTTTCAGATAGATCTTGGAGGCAATGTGGTAATCACCTTCTTACACATATTGACTATGCCCAAATACACAAACATTTTGGTGCAAACTCCCAAGCATTAGAACACATTTAATACCATCTCTCTTAGATCTATATTACTGTATATGCTCCCACCACTTTCAAAGCCATAAAAACTAATAGTATCTCACCTATACAGGTGCCAGGAACATTTTAATACAACACAGAGGAACAAATTAAACTATACATATAAGCCAAGTTATCAAAACGATTTCTACCTTTGCATTTCACATTATTAGGAAAAAATACTTATCCACATTTCTCCACAGTTGTTCAGCATCTGCATCCGTCGTGGTCACCATCTTCACTTTGGTGGGTTGGTCACGGCACGGCACTTTAGCTCTTTGATGCATAAATCCACTCTGCTGTATCCTAGCAGCGGCTACATAAGCAGATTTGGTCATGGCATTGCTGACACGTTCCTGCCTAGAAGACTATTTAAACCAACCAGAAGCCAACACTGGAGCCCAATTATAGGAGTCTTCTGATGTTCTCAGGTGAACTTTTCCTTGCTTCTGATCTCCCATGTATGACCTTTGCCTGTGACCCATTTAAACCTGAATTCTGCCAGTTTGGATCCTTTGCCTTGTTTCCTGACCACACTCATCTGCCGCCAAGTTTACTGACCATTCTGTTCACCTCTAGTGCTACTATTATCCATTTGTGCATAGCAGTCCTAGCGGCCGCGAACTGGGCACAGCACCGCATCCAAACCCTAACCTACTTGTGGGGGCTCTAGGAGAAGACCGGGTGTGCCTTAGACTCCATGCCTTAGGTTCTGTCCGCTATCAGTTCATAGTGGTGCTATTCTCTGGCTGCTACCTCCCACTCCTCACTCCTGTACTAGTTGCCCTGACATGCATAAAGTACACAGCCATTGCTACCAACACTTTTGAAGCTTATGAAAAGAAATGGTGCAAATCATGACTACTAATTAATTTTCCTCTGTTAATCATCCACATGGGCACAGACATCACAGAGCAGCCATTTTGGGCCTAGTTGAAAAGAATACTCTTGTCTACATTATCTGCAAAATTAGAACATGAAACCCCATATCTAATAAAAAACTGTTACTTGTAGAATACCAAGTATAATTTAAGATACTATGTGCTCTTCTCAAAGAAATTTCTACATCTGATGAATGCATAAGATTTGCGAAGTGAAAATCTGCATTGAATACTAAAATTAAAAAAGTAATAAAATATTGAATTCCTATTGAAATGTTTATGAACAAAGGGGGGCGCTAAAAAACAATATTTTTGTGTAAATTATATAAAAAGAAAAATTGAACAATAACCCAAAAAAAGTCCAATGTTACAGTCCCCCAAAAAAATCCAATAATGATAAGTGATAGTTGATTGCAGCCTTCTCAATAATAAGTGTGCTTCAAAACACTTCTTGAACGACAACATGAAAAACTGCGAGAAAAGCGCAAAACAGAAGGCACTAAGTGCCTCATCACAAATACTTCAAGTGATGTGATCTAGTCCCAAAACGTACCAATTAGATGTGATAAGAAATAAAGAAAACACCCTTGAATGTGATGTATTAATATATATGCTCACCAGAAATATTGTACAATGTTGCTTTTAGATGCTTTTTTTTGATGAGGTGTGACCCTTGTGATTGCTAAAAGGTTCTCCAAAAAAATCAAGATGGACTTGATTGGTGTGGTTTAAAACACCCAACACTCTGACAAGAACTTCAGGGTAAAACGTATCCATAATTAAATGAATAGAAATTAGGATGATCCAAATAAAAAGCGTCCAGATTTATTGTTTAAAACAAGATGAAAAAACAGGCAATATGCTCTTTGGAAAATAACTGTATAGGGGCTCAATGAGCAATACATGAAATAACAGCAACTGATTTTTTAGTGTAACATGCAACCCAACGATTGAGCCATACAGCCGGAAAATCAGTAAAAAAAGATGTATACCTCTCAACGCGTTTCGCAAGTACTGCTTCCTCAGGAGGGTATAATCAAATTGAAATGTTGTTACTGACACAGTAATCTGCAGCAATTTCATAATTATAATACTGCAGTAGTTTAAAGACCAAAAGGAGGTCCGATGAGTCAATGTAAGGGTTTTCCCAAAACAAAACTCCTTCTGAGAATATTTATTTTATTTCTGGACGACCTCAAACATTAACGTACTGGGCACCATAGGCCACTCAATGTCCAAATATAACTACAAAGTATATTTATATCATGCCAGCTATTAATCATTTGCAAACATTGTTGGAAATAGCATTTACTGTCAAATACTTTCCATTTGAACCATACTAAAAACTTTTAAACCCAACCGAAAAGAATTAGGAGTAAATTCACAGAATAAGTCATTCCTCTCTGACTTTTCCCACTGTTTTCTGTAATATGCACTTAAGCAGTTTAATGTCAGTTTCCTAGACTATACATAGTCTTTAATGTAAAATAAATATTTAAAGAGAAGTCTGCAAGTCATATGCAATGTAAAGTGATATTTAGAAGAAAATGCAACAATAATTGTAGTTTAAGTGCACTCATTCCTTTCAACACAACTTGGGCATATACAGATCTTTAAAAATCGTATATTGAAAATGTAAATAAACAATACATTTACAATAGCTTTTATGAGGCAGATAATCAGAAGTGTGTTTTATACACTAGTGTGCAAAAGATTGGGATCACAAAGAAAAGTTGTTGCTTTTGAAATAATTGAAACTTTTTTTTAATCATGATTCCATTAAATTGACTAGAAATTGCAGTCAATTCACTACCAATGTCATAACATATTCATATTATTTCAAATTACTCTTGCTTTGCAGGGGTTTGGAACTCTAACTTATACATTTTAAAGACATTTCAACTCAGGACTTCTTTAGCTTTTCCAAATTATGACTGATTTGCAGGGATCATGGTATTCTAAAATGGAGTATTTTTTTCCCAGAGTTAGCAGACCCACATATCTTAGCTAACAGTGTTTTACACAAAGCACCCATCCAGCATCATTTTTGTTTGTTCACTATTTCAAATGCACTTTCATCTTTCACCCAGACACCTCAAGCTTAGATGCATTGTCCATAAAAAAATTTCCCAGCTTCTGTTTCCTTCCCAGAATATTAAAGGAGAACTAAAGTAAAAAAAATTAAAAAAAGAACTGTTAAAGTACTTACCTTATACAGAGCCGAATGATTACAGTCACAGCATGAGCTGTGCTGTAATTAGCCGGCACCCGATGCTTCCTCTAATGCTTCTTCATAGCGCTGGTTGAGTGCCAGCCAGCGCAAAGCTCCTCCCACCATGTTACACCTTGGGTATTTTAGGGTTTAAACATCATCACGTTCATTTCGAGAGCCAATGAGAACACTACTCGCAATGAGTGTGATGATGTAGAAGCCAGTGAATGAAGAAGAAGGAGCTGCACGCTGGCTTCTGTGTCAGCCAGAGTGCTGTGCAAAAAGCTTCGGGGGAAGCATCAGATGCCGGCCAATTACAGCACAGCTCATGCTGTGACTGTAATCAATCAGCTCTGATATAAGGTAAGTATTTCAACAGTTGATTATTTTATTGCTTTAGGTCGCCTTTAAGATTTTCTTTCTATCCAGAAGTTTCAAATGTGGTCTTTTCTTTCCAACTCTAACCCACCAGCATCCTAAAGTCTTCCATTTACCATTACAAACGAGACTACTATTTGCCATGTAATATTTAAAGAAGTCACCAACTCAAGACCTGCAAGGCAACTGTTTCTCAAACTATAGTGGCTGATAAACATATTTCCTAGCATACTTAGGAGCATATTTATCAAAGTGTAAATTTTACTACAAGGCTTTGAAAATATAGAGTCCAAGGGGGTAATTCAGCATAGTGCAAATTTACCTCCCGATCCTTTGCATCAGCTCGCAGAGACTGGTATGCGCTCCCTGCTCTCTTGCATGCGGAGATCAGTGAACACTTTAAAGGTACTTAAAAAAATTTAAAAAGACAACTTTTTTTTTGTAATTTATACAACTATTCTCCAGGTGAATATATTTATTGCCTTCTTTAAACAGATTCACGTGGAGGTTAAGTATTTATGAAAAATTTGCTACAGTATGCAGCTTTTATAATTTCCTACAACAATGTGCTGTTTCGTGATTATTCACAAATGAATTTACTACAATACAGGCAAATTGTTGTGTAGTGTAGTCTAGTTGCTAAAATTGCCCCCAATCCCATTTATTCTATCATGGTTAGATCTAGTTTGGACAAAACAGAAGTTGACAACTTTGCATGCAATTGCTTGGCTCTGATACATTAAGCAAAGGCCTTCGACTTACAACAACAGACTTACAACTGACAGATGCATTAATATTCACTTGAAACGTTAGTAATAGTGACACATAAACTAGGTTTTTATAGTAACTTGGTATCTTGTTTAAAATTTAAAAAAAATCATTATTTTAACAAAACATTTTTAAGTTAGCACAAACATTTGCAGTCTACTGGAATGTTATTCTTCCACTCACAATTTAGTACAGAAATAAAGCAGACTATCACGACCTCTCCAAGTCAGCTACATATAAATAATATAGCATGGAAAGCCCGATCTGAAATTGTCTGCAGTTTCTACACACTTGCCCCAAGAATCAGCTTTACTTACAGTAACCAGCCATTCAACTGCCAAAGCATTTCACCCGGCTCTATAGATAAATGTCTCACAAAACCAAAAAAGGGAAAGCATTAACCTTTACTTATGGGATTATGGAAGGACACGGGCTGGTTTAGTGGGATGTACATGGTCAAATTATTAGAAAAAAATTTTTTTTCTGCAATTTCCAAAATGATTGAGTCACTTATTGTGGCCAGCAGTATACAGACTGTCCATGGTACATGAAACAATACAGTCATCAGGGCAGATTATAGAAACACCTCAAAGAGCCAATTGCCAATAAAAGGATTTATGAATAAAGGGGATTATGGCCCCACACTAAAACCACTGTGATACCGCGACCCCCCACGATGACATCATCATGCCGGGCGTATCTGCGTGTGGGCATACAAGAGCAAGAAAGTAAATCAGAACCAATGATACTGAACACAAGATACATGTGGCAGAATCCTGAATGGATTGGATTCTTCATTGTTTATAATTATGGAAAGTG
>WMED01001215.1:0-12718 GCA_019650415.1 Pipa parva
ACAAGTTATGGGTAATAGATAACTGAAGATGGGACCTTGATCCATGGAATTATACCATATTTGGAGTTGGGAAGGAATTTTTTCCCTAATATGAGGTTAATTGGCCCTTGCCTCATTGGTTTTTTGCCTTCCTCTGGATCAACATTGCAGGAAAATAGGCTGAACTGGTTGGACTTGTGTCTTTTTTCAGCCTTATAAACTATGTTACTATGTTACTATGATTAACAAATTTATAGAGGAGAAACTGGCTCTCCCAAACATCCTGTCTCCATTAAATTTCATATTGGGAGTGATAGATGAATGTCTGGCATTAAATCACATTAGAAACCTATATAGATCCCTTATGTATTATGGGAAAAAGAATATTATATTGCATTGGATGAGACCTCAAAAGCTATACCTTAACGATTGTACAACTAGTAAACAAAAACTTACCTTTAATTAAATTAACCTATGAAGCAAGAGGGTGTAAAGGTAAATTCCCCAAAATTTGGTCACATTGGCTAGAGTTAAACTCAGATATCCCAGGTCCTTGAATACAAAATGATGTATCTAAACATGTGTGCCTTGACTATGTATGTCCATGTATGTGCGATATATGTATTACAATGTAACATTGATGCATATTGATACTAAATGTCTGTTATGATTCCCTGTTCAAAGTTTGAAATTGTAATAAAATATTAAAAAAAAAAAAAAAATGTACACGGTGGAAGTCTGCCTCAGGATCTGTTCTCCACAATTTCTGAGACCTCTTTGATATTTTTTGTTCAGCATTACCTAATCATCCTCTTTGTAATGACAGCCCTTCCTATAAATTCTTCCATTCTGATTTCAAAGCAACTCCAGGCATTACTGTTGCAATAAATCCAGTTCCTGAAAGCTCAGCAATTTCATCTCTTCTACAGATCAAAGTATTCTGGAGATACCTGCTCCAGAGTGAAATTTAGTCAGCAAAAATTGTACAGAAATGTCGCCAACAGATGTATTAAAAAAAAAAAAAAAAAAATCTCTCTATTAATCCTGTATAAAATAAATAAGAACACTTGGCAATAATTAGTGAACTCCAGCTGTGAGCAGGTAATGCGATTCAGTGAGATGCATGGGCCTTACTTATAGACTGACTATTGTATTCTCAGCTGTTGTCCTTGCATAATTACCATTCACTTACATTGGATGACTCACAATTGGGTCATTCAACTAAATAAATTGAATACTAGCAGATCAAGCGTACAACTATATATTTCATAAAAATCAGCTGGAGATTTAAAGAACCTAATAATGTTTTCATTCACTTCATTCGTACACTTAATTTACACATAAACATCTTACAAACTCTGTTTCCACATTATATTTAAGTGATTGTGACACGTAAATAACACTTAAGAAAACACTAATACCATATTTAATTTGTTATTAAGTAGTAATTAAGTGCAACGGCTGAACGTTACAGCCAGTTTATTATTTCTGTTAGTTTCTGTGAGACAAAGATGGGTTAAAATGCTCAAACTTACCATCATTTACATTGTGCTATGTCGTTTTATATATTTTAGACCTGATACTTAAAAGGTACATTTTAAATATCTGTCTGTGGTGCTGCTGTTCATTACACTGGGGAGAATGAATTTGCGTGACCAACTGAATTGGCAATTCACAATCATTTATCCTCTGTGCAGCAAAGCTGTATGTGCATATACACTACTTTACAAGTGATCACAGTGTCAGACTGAGATGACTAGGGCCCACTTGGATTCTCCCCTTTACTGGCCAATGTCACATGACATCTAAAGTCACACACAAGCCTGGCTCAGGAGGAGGAGCTACTTGAACGGGTGGGCTTGCCAACACTGCTGTGAAATGTTTCTTGGCAGTCTCTGAGCATTGTCAGGGGGTAGTATGTATGTATAATTTTATTTATAAAACAGCGCTGTACAATTCAGCAATACTAATATAATACAGATATGAGAAAAGAGCAATTATAATATCACAAGGATACAACACTTTAAGTGCTAAGTTGATGTTGACACAAGAGGTTGGAGGTCCCTGCCCCAAAGAGCTTACAATCTAGATGGGAGGAAGACTTCCATACCCAGATAGAGTGGTAATAGTAGCATTTGGATACTGCATTGAATTAATCATAAATAGAGTTATTGAAGTGAAGGGATGTGAACTTCACATTGATAGATTTAAAGTTGACAATACCCACATTTTTTTCATTATTCAGAGAGGGTAATGTCATCATTTTGTAGCTTTTGGATCATTGTAATGTTGCAACAGAATGGTTCCATTAATTGTAACAATTGTTTTTACATTCATTTCAATAGCAGACCATTCCTAGCCCATGCTGGCACTTTTTCACATTTTATAAGCATTTTGATTTAAAATGTCACCAGAACATTAATAGGAACCCCCTACTGTAAGACCCCAATTCACACTACATTCATTTGGAAAAGACAAACTCGTGTATTTACACCAGTGCCCCTTGGCAAATTGTCACTTTCACACGTAATGAACACTCAGTCCACAAATCTGTCATGAATAGACGCAGAGTGGTGCTTTAATAAGAAGTCACTGCAAAGTTGTGAACTGGCAAAAATATGCCCATTGAAGGAATAATAATCCAAGAGAAAAAATCCAACGTGGATTGGCGTGACAGTCATTCCTACAGGTGCAGGCTTCTCTTAGAAGTGAAATTCCTGATTTGTATCATTATGTATTTGTTTTTCCTCCTTGTGGCTGAAGCCATCTTTGTATCTGGTGAATTAACAAACCCCTGCCTACTCCTGTTGTTTCTTACAAAACTTGAGATAATACAAATAATTCCTGCAGCCAGCGGAAAGAGACAAAACAAACCAATAAATATGTGGAATTAAACTTCAATTGACATTTCATAGGAATAAATGCACTTCAGCAGAACTACAAATTACCCCAGTAATGCACTCTGCTTTCCTGTAGGGGGCCTCTTGTGTTTTAAGTCAGGGGTCGGCAAACTTTTTTCAGGAGGGAGCCATTTCACTCCCTCCTCCGGCGGCGATAACCATCTTCTGAGCCGCCGGAGGAGGGAGGCGTGCCCTCTCCTGACCCCATGACCACCGACAGCCAATCAGAAGAGCCGTCGGCGGTCGTGGGCGAGGCTTGGGCGTGGCTTCGGCAGTGCGTCCCGAGCCACAACAAGGCAGCTAAAGAGCCACATGTGGCTCGCGAGCCGCACTTTGCCGACCACTGTTTTAAGTGAATGCGAGAGGTCCTTATAGGAGAATTAAAGTCTCCTAATAAATCCTATTTGTTCATTTAGCCTACATGCCAGCAACACAATAAATCCACAGCCTTTCCCTTCCAAGCCACCTACTTGATTATATCTGCCTATGCCTCAGGCATTATTATGTATATAAAGTAAGATATTTAGCTTTAAAAATTGGGCTTTAGGGCACGCTTCTTGTATATACTTTATGTAAAGCCCCATAGAAAACAATGGGAGAGGGTGAGGTCTGTTTAACACCATGGCTACTATTAGTAAAGATACTGGTCCTTTCTGTACTCTTTAGTAAAGAGTTCTAACTAATTCCGGATTAAGGGAATCATAAACATTTATGTTAGTGAAAATGAGTAAAAGTAGGCAAAATTATATTTTTACAGGTTGCCCAGTGAGAACAGGAGGAAGTTGCTCATAGCTACTGTGTCATTTACAATTGCTGACGGAAAGTGAAAGAGTAGTACAACAAAATGGTTCAACTGGACCCCATCGTGTTGGGATAGTAGATTTAACTAACCAGAGTCATTTGATTAATCACTTTAAAGAACTGTTCATATTTTTCTGCAGTAAACAATGCAGTTCATTCCAAAACCTGATTGTTTTCAGAAATAAATATTATATTTAGGAACAAGACCTCATAGAGCATTTCAGCTCACAATGATTTACTGTTGTTCTTAAATGATTGTATGTGCAGAAGCTAGATTTTACATGGAAATCCTAGCATGACTGTAGGTAACTAGCATGACTGTAGGTAACTACCCACCCACCTAAACAACAATCACGGGCATGCATACATTAGACCCAGCAGGTATTTTCTGTGTTAGATTATTTTATGAGGAGAATATATATAGTGTGCTAATCATCCAACAGATCTTTTATGGAATTCTGGCTGCAAACAATGATATGCTTCAATGACCTGAATGACTGTCTAAAGTCATCTACATACAGTTCTTCCAGTGATGGTATTGTTTGAAAATAAGCCAGAGTCATATATTAATAGAAAAAAAAACTACCTGTCTACAGGGTGATTGCAACAATTCGTTCTCCATCAGCTGAGCTGACACTGGAATGTATCTGTCTTCTGTAATAATCATATCCCATTACCAGGTCAGTCAGAATGACATGCGTAATGTTGACTAACTTTTTAACTGTAGCTATAAAATATTAACAAGAAAAACTTCCTTGGGAAATACTGTGTGTACATAATATTTCATATTTCTCTGTATTTTCAAAGAAATGAATTGTTTGAAGCTTTTTTTAGTTTACCTTTAACAGATAAGTGCTATATACTCTGGGTTTAAAAAAATCATCCTTGCCTATACAAGTCACCATCTTTCAAGTGAATGTGATTATAATTAGCACAATCACTAACATAAGCCGTATGGAAGGATCTGAACAAAAAAAACGACATTATTTTTCAGTAGAAATAAGTATACTAATTACTGCTAACTCCTTGATGGTTCAGTCATTAGATGGTGATGGCAATTTGAAATTGTCAAAGAGTAATGAACATGGCTTCTCATCAAATAATTATCGCTATTTATCTATTTATTTGTTTATGCATTTATCAGCAAATAATGACAATGTGTGCAGCGTTTTAGATGAGAAAGACTTTGGTATTATGGGTAATATTGCGGAGAACCTGGCCCATGGGAATAAAAACTTTTCAACTTAATTGAATTTTCTGGGTGTATCATGGGTACACAACGTACAAAGTGAAAAACGTGAATAAATATTGATGTTTACTTAAAAAAAAAAAATATATATATATATATATATATATATATATATAAGTACGTTATATACTGAGAAAAACCAAAGACAATGGCAACAGGGTCCAATTCTTTTTAATTAAACTTTTTACATAGTGCACTATATGCATAAATAAGGCAACTGAAGGGTCAAATCCATACAGCAGTACTGCAAATCACCCTTTACTGGGTAATAGCTGTTATTTAAAAGCTATTACTAATAAAGATTTTGAAACCTTACAAACCTTCCTAACAAAATTAAAGAAGAAATAAAAGTTTGTTAAATCCAGGGGTGATTGTTAAGTGGGGAAATACTCACCAGTCAGTCTTTTATGATCCAACCCTGCCCCTGCTCTGAGTAACTTGCCAATGTCTTCTGATTTTAACAGGTGCTGAGATCCTCTTCATTTCCTGTTTTTTGTGTGTTTCGGTGAATAGAGCAGTAGAGTGTAGCACCGTGTTAGATACAGATATAAGCAGAGACAAGTAGAGTATAGGTGATACCTTTTATTGGCTAACAGTATAGATGTTAAAAGCAAGCTTTCCACACTACTTAGCTCTCTTCTTCAGGCATAGTATGGAACAGTGACTCTAGTTTTCTGTTCCATACTATGCCTGAGGAAGAGACCTAAGTAGTGGGGAAAGCTTGCTTTTACCATCTATTCCATTAGCCAATAAAAGGTATCACCTATACTCTCTTGTCTTTGGTGAACAGAGCAAGCGCAGTGGCAGTTTTATATCAAAAACTTGCAGAAGCCTGTCAAAAGCAGAATACAGTGGTAGCTTACTCAAGGCAGGGGCAGTGCTGTGGCATAAAAGACTGATAGGTAAGCATCTCTCCCCCCTCTCACTTAACAATCACTGCTGGATTTAACATTTAGTTCTATTTTAAACTCTACTAAGGTAATTCTAACAAATATTACCATAAAATTTGATTTGATCTTTAAAAGGTTGCGGGTCACGTATCTGTGCACATAATAACGGACATAGCCTGAAGAATTGAGCCATACCACATTTTCTGCAAACAATATCCATTTTCTGTAACACTTTAAACCAATCTTGTATTCTGTTATCTACAATATTGCCTGGCTATTAAACTTCTGTCCAGTTGCCACGGTCACTGTTCCCAATAACTAGGATATGCTTTGACAGAATAAGGAAAAATATAAGGTAGGTCATGAATGGCAAACAAATGCATACAAATCAGTAAAATTAACTCTACAATTAAAGAACCAGTAACACACAAACAATAAAGACTTCCTTTTGGAGTGGCAGTTATTTTAATACAGCACCTGTAAAAAAAAAATGTATTTTTTCAGCTAAATTCATGAATTTTATTTCTTTCTTTCTATGTTTACCTTTACTGATAGCAGCCATGTTGGTAAATGGCCCCCGGCCAGTCCTATTGATTTCTATGGTGCTTTACATAACAAATATTCAGGAATTGTGTCATAGAGACCAAATTTTAATGCTAAATAACTAAATATCATAATTTATAGACACAATTTATCATTTTTTGTAGCATAGAATGAATATATAATAATTTTTGCTGTTACTGTTCTTTTAAGGCCTACGACACAGCAGTTTCTTTGTCATATGCTATATAGGACATATGATTTTTTTTTTTTTAATTATATTTTTTATTAGTTTTAATATAACAATATCAAACATTGAAATGTTTAATTCACAAAAAAAACAAACTTTTTAAATAACAATAACATTAAAACTGTCCCAACCACAACTGTATGATTATTTTATGTAGCCAAAAGTCTTGCATGGCTTCTCATTCAGCTGAATTACGCCACCAGCAGGTACCACGCAAAAATACACCTGCTGGCATAGTATTGAGAGGTGCTGCTAATGACACGGTGCCAATGAGTGAGGAGCCATCCAAGGCATTCTGCACAACACAGAGAAATGCAATGCAACAAAATGCCTTGTGTGTTAGATGCCAGAGGATCTGATCTGCAGTTTTCATACACTTGTCATTTAAATATGCCATTGTCACCTTTTGTTGATAAGCTCACAAGCCTGTGTTTCATTTATAAAGTGAGATGGACTGCTGTGTTGGTTTAGAACAAAATCTTTATTCAAGTACAACAAGCTCTAAACCTTTTTCAGAAGTCAAGTAAATATTTTTTTCAATTCTAATAAACCTCAAAAAGTAGCTTGTTTGAAGGCAAAAACAAAAATATCCTTTAAAAGAGGCCTAAAATTCTCATCAGTCTAGGCTTTAAAAACCCACTAATAACAATATTTTCTCCGGAGCTGCATCCTGCTTCTTTTTCTAGAGGTCTTCTTTTCTTTAGTTCCAGCATCACAATCCACCTTCAGGTTCACACCTCCTCTACAACATCACTGATGTGAGCAAGCAGAGAAGGCAATGAGAGCAAGGGCGTTATGTAGCTTGAAGGTCAGATCTACATTAACTACATTGATCACTTGCTTTTAGACATATAAATGTTGTTTGCAGTGCACTCTTTGGGGGGGATTCTCTGGATCTTATCCTGCAGCTTTAAAGAAGAATTAAACTTTCACTTAATCCCTTATTAAACCAATAGGTCTTATAGATAAAAACACACTAAAACATAAAGCGCTGAGATCTGACTCACCAGTAAGAAGTTATGAGCTCCAGTATCACATTGTTCCCTAACAGTACAAGGCATCATTTTGCTGTTTTAGACAGACCCCCTCCCTCTTTTAGACAGTAGAACAAGCTGAAATAATTTCCACTGAGCAGTCACTCTAACAGTCATAAATGCAAACTGAACAAAATTCAAGTTATCTTGATCTCAAATATTTTATTCATTTGACCCCTGGTACCATTTGGACACAATTTTGCTTGCTCCAGTGACATATGTCAGATGTAGCAGCCAAGGAAGAATACCAGAAACCATGTGCATAAAAGACAGTGCCTCTAGGAACAAACTTTACTCAGATGCAGTAAAGTAAAATGACCTGCAGAATGACTTCCAACAACTCAGATTAAAAAAACCTCTGTATTATCCCACTAATTTGTCAGGTTTAGAGAGCAGAGTTTAGCTCTAGTTTGTTCTAGTAGTAGATGTAGAATGTAAATCTTATACATCTTATGTGTGTGATTCTTCTCTCTATTTTGCAGTATCAATGTTATTTATCTGGATCAAATCACTATAAAAAAAGTGTATGAAGAAAAAAAATTAAAATCACATCACAGTCTGAAGACTGCCAGTATATTGAAAGAAAATGATTAAAAACAAAGATCTTGTGGATGAGTGCAAGTCTTGAGTCCATTTAATATATTAGTGAAGGTCATATGAAATGCCCCAATAAATTGAGCCATGAGGAAGAATATTCATATTCAATAAGACATATTTCCTAGTAAAAGTATTGAATTTGATGAATCTGAAAGGTTTATTGTTATACCAGTTTATTATTATTTTCACTATCAACAAACACAGGCCTTGATGACATTTTTACTAAATTTCAATTCCAAAAGCTGCTTCCCTGGCTCTGCACATTTCAAGTTACTTTTTAAGTAAACCCAGACCCTTTATAACCAAAACCTGGTCCAATCTGTCTGCTGAAACATCTTGGAAAATTGACAGCTATGCTTTAGTGTTCTGTGGATGAGACACACTACTAATGCAGTTGCAAATTCGAACTGGGAGAGGACCAGATTGTGGCAGACAGGGAAGCAGGATATTGCTTCATTTCTGATAGGAGGGAATGACCTATAGGATATTACCAAAAGGCAATTCTGCTCCATAGGGGTGGGCTAATATATAATAAAGGGGCTTACCTCTACTGAGGATCAGTGTGAGGAGCTGCGTGGACAATGAGTGATACAGGACTTGTCTGACAGGAGTAGTGCTTCTTCCCAACACTAATTTTCTAATGTATCTAGAACTGGGTCATTTTACATTAAGGGGGTTATTCAGGAAGCTCCGAAGTGAGGCGAACACTACGCGCTTCACTTCGGAGCTTCCTGAATAACCCCCTAAATTGAATATAGAAAACTGTAGGATAATGGTACAAATGACTCTTTTTAAAACTGTTACTGGGTTGTCAACCCTGCTTGACTCTGCTGAAAATCACATTTTATCTTTCTATGATTATGGACCTCTATTGTCCATTTATGTCTTATGTTCTATATTTCTATAATTTTCACTGAACTATAGATATCAGATTAATTTCATATAACTTGTTACAAATAATTTGCAATGAATGCACACTACGATATGAAAATAGATGCACAATGCAAGAGAGGAATAAAAATTTAATTCATTGATGTATGTTGCTAACACATAGGTTGAAAAATATTGTTTAACATAAATGATAAACTAATTGGATGACTTTGCATATAAGGAACCCGTTGATATCTAGAATTCATGCTTAAAGTGAATTTTTATGAAACATTTATTGCAATTCTGTTTTTGGATTGTATTCCGCCCCTGTCAGAATTGTCTTTGTAAATGGTGGAAAATTCAATAAAAAATTAAAATATAAAAATAAAAAATTTGATACTTGTAGAGTTTGGGATCAAGTAGTGATATGGTAAAACTTCACCCCGGTTCACCAACTAATAAAAAAAATAATGAGATTTGTGAGTTCTGTTGCATGAGTATAATGAAGCTTATTGTTGATTGGTTGCTATAGTTTGCTAGATCACAGCAAGCTTTGCCCATGTCACTGCATAACTCCATTTAAGGGGGTAATTCAGCATACTCCGAACTTACCCTCTGATGCTTCACCTCTGCTCGCAGACACTGTTATGCGCTCACTGATGTGCTACGCGTGGACATCAGAGAATGCTTTAAAGGGATTCCAGTCTCGGCGAGGCTCGCTTGAGTCGCCTCGTGAGAGTGAAATCTTTGCAGTTAACATTAAAGCACCAGTAACACCAAAAATAAAGTTATTCTTATCTGGATTTGAATGGCAATTATTAAAACACAAAAATGTTGTCTTTGAAGCTAGACTCATGAATTTTATTGTTATAAGTCTTTTATTATCTTTATGGGTAGCAGCCATGTTGTTAAACAGACCTCACCCAGTCCCATTGTTTGCTATCATGCTATAGATCAGTGATGGCCAACCTTTTGAGCTCGGTGTGTCAAAATTAATCAAAAAATCAAGCATAACTAGGGTGATGTGTTAATTCAAGAAAAATCTGGAAGCGGGGCAACTCTCCTACTGACAGCGTGGCAGGAATGGTGCCATGACGCGTGTCAGCAAAAACGTCTCAGCGTGTCACGTCTGACACGCATGTCATAGGTTAGCCATCACTGCTATAGATAATATATAGATCAGTGGTTCTTAACGTTGTTTGAGGTATCAAACCCACCAGTTTCATACGTACATTCACCGAACCCTTCTTTAGTGATAAATCCCTTGACCTCTGTGACGGAGGCTCCGCCAAATCCCTGAGACCGACTCACCAAACCCCTAGGGTTCGATCGAATCCCAGTTAAGAACCACTGATATAGATAGATAGATCATAGATGAAAGCACAGATTGAATATATAATAACTAGAAATGCATTGAAAGCAATTTCATTTTTTTGATATTACTGTCCTTTTGGCTAGGTTCTCACTAGTGCATCATACGCTAGTGTTAAAAAAAAAAAAGAAAGAAAAATACGCTGAACGTATTTTTCTATTGTGCATACCAGCAACAGTGTGAATGCTCCCTCGGCATTCAGAGCACTTCCTATCTGGTCGCATTTTGTGCACGGCGTATCATACACTAGTGTGTCCGGAACTAGGTAAGTACCATAGGGACACATTGAGTGGTATTTTTTTTTCACACTAGCGTATGATGCACAGCGTACCTAGCCTTTAAGATCACAAAACCCGTTTAAACACTGCAGGAACAGCTAAACATCACACCTGTGAGTACACATGATAAAAAAAAAACAGGAATAAAGTGGAAAAAACACTAAAAAGAAAATCTCCCTGTTCTGTCATTGTCCACATTAACGCATACTTTTTTTTTGCAAGATGTTTGACTAACAGCATTAGGCCAAAATATTAAACAAAATTGATCTACTATTTGCGTCGATTTCCTCCTTTAATTAATCATTAGGTTGAATTACATACTGTATAAGTGGCTTATCCTAATTTAATCTAAATGCACTTAGCATGCTGCGATGTTGCTTTGAGAATGATAAAGCTATTTGTTGCATCTTCAGCTGCCGACTCATTCATGTTTCAATCAAAGAGTGAATTAATCATTCCAATCTGGTAAACCACTAACGTAACACATTCAACAAAGAGTGAGATGCGTACATCAATTGTATGGTCTGAGTTTCCCCTATTTATCCTGAAAGGAAAAATTTCATGACCCACTAAAATTCAGTTCACAGTGTTTTATGAAAAATAATGGCTGGAATTGAATGTCTTAATTTACATTTAATGTAATTAAGAATAGTTTAAATTATGACTGATGAACAGCACACACAGATGTCAGTCAGTTTCATCAGAATAAATTGAAGCCAGTGTCAGTGAAAGCTCTGCAGATAAATCCCATTTTACCTCAAACCTAATAGCAAGAAAGGAAATATAATCTTGCAAACTGTCTTGGAATTGTATTGGACTTTGGAGAGACCCAACTAAGAATGAATTTGTGACTACACGCAAGCTTATTTATATCTGTAATAAAGAGGAAATGGTTTGCAATCAACCCTTTGGTTTAAAGGGATACCGTCATTGCATAAATGCCAAGGGGAACTATAGTCAAAATACATCTTTACATATGCAGTACTAGACCTTATTGAGAAGAGCTTCTCCCCAGTAGTTGTTTTATGTGATGCAGAATGATTGAGTTTACAGCATAGATAAATTCCTACACCAGGAAATGTGTGTGTGACATGTACTGGCCAGTTTTCCATGAAAAGCTACCCTACTTACTACTTAGCACATGAGCACAAGTTACCTTCCCTTTGTAATCTGCTGTAAACAAGCTTAATTTATGCAGTCAAAAGGTCACCACATTGCTTAACCAACAACAGTAAGGCAGTCACGCAGCTTTTTCTTCTCATGTTGCCTGACTTGCAGAACAGAAAGAGGAGGGGAAGCAGGGAGCAGGAAAATGTCAGCTCTCAGGAAAACTAATTAAAAGCAAACTGCAAGTATTATTTCTTCTATAAATGTCTTTTTAACTATTTGTGTCAGTAATTGGCTTAGTATAAAGGAGTTTTATATGTATGTGTGCAGTTATATCAGCACTATAGTACCCCATTAAATCCTCTTAATTGTTTACAAAAGCTGCAATAGTGCTGTTGTTTACAGTTACACAATGGATCCAGTCTTCATACAGATATATTTTAAAAGTTCAATGGGTTTAATTCCTCTGCTTTGGCTAGCTTTTTCTATTCTCCTACTGTCCAGCTTTCTGTTCTGTGAATGTAATTAGCATAAAGCTGAAACCTTCAGAGAAAGTTTTTTTTTCCTATTTGTATCTGTTGCTCAGATTCTCACATTTTAGCTAAAATATCAGTCATGAAGTGAGACAGGGAGCTATATTTCTGTCAGGAAGAAAGTAATAACAGGAGGTTTATTTTTTCCCAGGAAACAAACTTCCCAATGCAAGCACACAAATTGACTGTAACATTCTGGAGGATATTCACTAATATGGAAAAGGTTTTTGACTAGTTAATGTACAATTTTATCAAACCAAAGTGTTCACCCAGAGCTGGCTCTGGCCCTATAGGTGCCCTAGCCGCCCCCCCCCCCCC